>SEYY01024362.1:62500-105000 GCA_009176605.1 Armadillidium nasatum | reverse complement strand
AATTTTGCAAAAAGTAATTAAGCTTATTTATTTTAGTTCTATAATTATCTTGCATATTTAGTTGCGTTTCTACGGACTTAATCAAATGTGTATGGATTCATATGTATGACTGACGTACATGTTTTTCTTCACGGATTGATGGATCACACTTAGACAGTCATAATTCGTTTAAATACATTCCTTTCGATTTTTTTTTTTAAATCAAAATAAGTTGTTTTTATTAACAAAAATCATTCATTTGGTTAACGTTTGTGTTTGTAAACAACTGGTACACAGAAGTGATAGCTAATTAAAGTCGTGTTCAAAGAAATGACGAGTGATCCAAATGTGACGTATCTGTTCAATCATCCTGAAATCACTACTTTTTCAATAAAGGAATTTAAAAATGTATAAATTCATCATTTGTCATTGGATGAGTAAACTAGGCACCTACTTTTATTATTCCTGCAAAGCTTATTATCTTTATTATTGACCATTTCTTACTCATTCTTCTAAATCCATGATTTCTTTTATATTTTAGGCTTTCTTGTTCCATTTCTAACTCCTCCTTGATTCTTATTCTTTTTTTATGTTTCTAGTGATTCGCTAACCAACTGCCTGTGTAATACAAATTTATTTCCTCAATATAAGCTGGTGTTCAAAAGCAGAATCAAATCTTTGTACCTCATTAAAGCTAAATACGAGCACTTTGAATACGATAATCATGAGCGAATGCAAAATATGCTCTAGTGGTGAACGTTCTTTATGTTGTCCGTAGTGAGTGGTTGACGTCACGTTTACAGTAAAGTATAACCCAAACAAGCTACTTACTCTCAAGCAACGGAAAGACAACATTCGGGAGGCTATTGACGATGTGACTTCCAATATAGTATGTTAGCGACAACTTTCCTTTAATTAACGTGAGTGAACGTGTTCAGACGTGCTTTGATACTAATATCGATCATTCCAACAGGTGTTATGACGTCAGCACGATTCTGGAATCAAGGTTTGTTCGTGGCATGTTTTATTAACTCACGATCACTACTTTGATATCTATAAGAGCAAATCAAGGGCAGAGAGCCAGTGGGACACCCAATGTTATATTATATATTAAAATTACATGTATTTACAGTTTACACATTTGAATAAAGAATAAAGAAAAGATAATTTAATTCTTTATTATAAAATTGTTAAATTTATTAAAATAATTAAAATTTAAAAAAATACTTTTTCATATATCATATCATCTATATATATATATATATATATATATATATATATATATATATATATATATATATATATATATATATATATATATATATATATATATATATATATATATATATATATATATATATATATTGAAAGGAAGAGGGTGGAAAGATAGATTTTCTGACATATTTCCTGTAGCGGAGGAAGAGAGAGATTGAGAGAGTAGGAGGAATATAAGAATCGTCTGATCTCTCGAATGTTTGGACAGAAATTTTTAATAATAAATAAATAAAAATAAATAAAATAAAAAAAAAAAAAATGAGCTAAAATTTCCCGGAAGTATGTCTTTCGCTATCTAGTGGCAACGATAATACCATATTTTTCTTATTATATATTGTATTTTTTTATTTTTATTTTTTAAATATATATATTTATTTGAGGTTTACTTTTATTTTTTTATTTGTGTTTGTGATGTCGATATGTTCAGTTCGAAATAGGATTTTGTGCTTTGCGAATTACGAATATTTTTAGTGTTGTTTATATACTGAGATATTTTGGTTTAAGGGACGTTTTTATGCTTTCTTTTAATAATAATAATAATAATAATAATAATAATAATAATAATTTGAGTGTAAAATTTCGAAAAATGGAGATTAGTGAAGAAGGAGTTTCCTCAAATTCAGAGGAACAGGTTGAACCAGTTTTAAGTTTGAGTACATTGCTTTCAAACATTTTGGGTAACGATGATTTTGAAAGTGACATTTTTGATGAGGGTTCTAATAAGAGTGTCAGTGGTCTTCATGATGAACTGGAAAATAACTTTAACCTTTCACCGTCAGCTTCCTACGGTAGCAGTTGCAGTGAAAACCAAAATTATTTCCAGAACTATCAAACCCCTACAGGAACCTTTCTAACTAACAAGGATGCTTATCAGTGGAATCCGAATGGAACCTGCCACCCGCTGGAGGAATTTGTTGATAGAGGATTAATTGATACGGATGTCAAGCAACCTTCTTGGGATTCACCTTATAATATCAATAATAATAATAATAATAAAAATCAAAATTTTAATAATTCGAACGTGGAAATGTGTTCAAGTGTGATACCATACACAGACACAATAGTTCCTGCTTACAATTGTGATACCTTCTGCGAAGGTAACCTTTCCTCTCATGAAGGAGTTGTACTACCTTGGTCACCCTCTAATGCTTATGATTGCCATCGTACGTCATACCAGCCTTATCAGCCATTTGATCCAGTACATGAAAATCTTGGGGGACGTTTCGCAGCCCCGCCACCCTCCTTCGAGTCCAAAAGATTGGAACGAGTGGTTTCCATTAAATTCGGAAATAACGACGGTACCCAGCGTAAAAATCCTATCCTTCCAATCGAATTACCCGAGTATCCTAATCGTGTTTCACGCTTCCCTGCGAATGGGCACCTGAAAAACTCTTCTCAATGTGCTCGTGTTTGGGGCTTAACTGTGGAGCAGTGGCAGACGCAGCAAACAACATTTAGGTAAACACTTATGAATATAGTTATTAATATTATTTGAGAATTCATAAATTACGTATCTCAATTTATTTTCAATAAATAGTCGAGTTATATATATATATATATATATATATATATATATATATATATATATATATATATATATATATATATATATATATATATATATATATATATATATATATATATATATATATATATATATATATATATATATATATATATATATATATATACATTATAAATATGAGTCATGCCCGAGTATGCTCCAGCGACATTCCAAGAGTACGCTCAACCAACGCTCGTGGTCCATTAAATTCTACTGTTAGGGACCACAGTTTAGGCGTTCGAAATAATGTTTTGTTAAAAGTGTATTCTTAGAATTTCTTCGTCATATAATAATTGAAATTATTTTAATTATTATTTAATTAAATGATAAAACTTTTGTGTATTTAGTTGCTAACTTTTTATAGTCATTATTTGAAATATTTTATCAACCTTGTCTGAATAGAAGATTTCAAGTTTTGTCATTTAGAAAGACTGCTACTTCTCCAAATCATAACTCAAAGTGGGCTTTACGAGAGAGGTTCAGGGTGGCTACTAAAAGTTTTGAAATTTCATTTTGTATTTTCATTTTTTTTTATTCTTATGGTAACTGGAAGAGGGGGTCGCGATAAGAGTTTTAGAAGTCCTTCTCTAGATCATTGAAAAATGATTATCTCTCTCTCGCATTCACTCACTCACTCACTCACTCACTCACTCTCACTCACTCACTCACTCACTCACTCACTCACTCACTCACTCACTCACTCACTCACTCTCTCTCTCTCTCTCTCTCTCTCTCTCTCTCTCTCTCTCTCTCTCTCTCTCTCTCTCTCTCTCTCTCTCTCTCTCTCTCTCTCTCTCTCACTCTCACTCTCACTCTCACTCTCACTCTCACTCTTACTCTTACTCTTACTCTTACTCTTACTCTTACTCACACTTAGAAATGAAAGGAAATTTAGAAAGATTTTTTTAAAAGACAATTTATAATAAGGGTGACTTATTGTAACTTGTTTCAACGCGCTTTTAACATGCTTAACCTTATAGGCTTATGTAACGTAAATGGAACAGTAAAATTAAAAACAAAGATACAGGCGTTTCTATATGGTAGAGACACTAATTTTATTTTAAAAAGGTAGAATTATTTTAAAACTACGGTTAAATTTTCCCCCTTTTTCCCGAGGGTCCGAAGTATGTTGTAACGGGTGAGGGAAAAATATTAAACCCTTTGGTGTATATATATATATATATATATATATATATATATATATATATATATATATATATATATATATATATATATATATATATATATATATATATATATATATATTCTTGATTGAAATTAAAAATAAAAATTCAATATAGATTTTTATCTTTGCCGAATCCATGTTTTATTTATCAAAATGTTTAGTCATCAAAAAAGATTATAGTTATGTTTACATCCATTGTCTCTATTATCAAATTTATCGCTATCTCATTTTTATCATCTGTATTTCAAATTAAACTTAACCAAGTTGTTTATTTTAATAACTGAATATAATATATATATATATATATATATATATATATATATATATATATATATATATATATATATATATATATATATATATATATATATATATATATATATATATATATATATATATATATATATATATATATATCATAATTTTATATACGAATTTAAAAATGAGTTATAGTTATGAAAGGTGTAGGGGGGGGGGAGATTTTAGTTTGTGTTTAGATAGATCAGCGTTTCCCAAATGGGGTCTATATGGACCCCCAAGGGGACCAGAGAAACTTTGAGTGGGTATTCCAGAAAAAATGTTCATTTAATTTAAGAATATTACACTGCAATAACTGTCCTAACGAATCGTTGGGACAAGTGGCAAAAATGTCACAGTAAAATTTTCAGTATAGAAAAGACATATTAAGCATAAGAATGTCGCTTCACTGATTTATTTTTTTAATAAGAAAATAACTGAAAAATTTTTTTGGGACATATTTGCCACTTGTCCCAACGATTCGTTAGGACAATATTTGCAGTGTGTGGGTATATGGGGGTCCACATATGTAAAGTTAGGACTTTGGTGGTCCACAAGCTGGAAACCCCCTACCTGGTCTAGATAGATTTGAATTGCTAATCTGTGTTTCTACTTTGTAATAAAATTCTACTCGAAAGTCCGATGAAAGTATACTGCAAAAATTGTCCCAACCAATCTCTCTCTCTCTCTCTCTCTCTCTCTCTCTCTCTCTCTCTCTCTCTCTCTCTCTCTCTCTCTCTCTCTCTCTCTCTCTCTCTCTCTCTCTCTCTCTCTCTCTCTCTCTCTCTCTCTCTCTCTCTCTCTCTCTCTCTCTCTCTCTTCTCTCTCTCTCTCTCTCTCTCTCTCTCTCTCTCTCTCTCTCTCTCTCTCTCTCTCTCTCTCTCTCTCTCTCTCTCTCTCTCTCTCTCTCTCTCTCTCTCTCTCTCTCTCTCTCTCTCTCTCTCTCTCTCTCTCTCTCTCTCTCTCTCTCTCTCTCTCTCTCTCTCTCTCTCTCTCTCTCTCTCTCAGAGAGAGAGAGAGATTTAATGTAGCACCGCATTGGGTCACATCCAGAGTTTAAATTGACGTCCAAGGAACTAAGTTATATTCAAGTATTTTTCTATTTCTTTTTGTAACTAGGGCATAAAAGTTTTTGCCCTTGATATAACCTGTGTTATATATAATTAAAAAAAAAAGGTTGCATGGATACATGATTTATTTAATCTAATAACGTTAATAATAATAATAATAATAATAATAATAATAATAATAGGGTTGATAAGTGAATTTTCTTCTTACAAAGATTATATAATTATTTTAAATAAAATTAAAATACTCACCCTGATAATATTGTTATAAATAAATAAATGTGATTGTGTTATCCTATGTATATATGTATGTGTGTGAGATTTTTTTTTTTTTTGTTTTGATGTATTGTTATCAGTGTTTAAAATCTTTGTCTCTCTTAGAAGCAGTTAATATTAATTTCCCTAAGAGTAGGTTAGGCATCTTTGTATTTCTGAGATTTTATTTATAATATTGTGAAAAAAATAAATAAATAAATAAAAATCAATTATTTTAAGGTTTTGAAGGGGTGGATTTATTTTTGTTTAATTTTTTTTTTTGGTATGAGGTAAGAAAGTATTTTAGTATTTTTTTTTTTTTTATCGAATTTGGAAGTATTTAAGTTTTGGGTTATTAATTTCCTTATTCTAATCTTAACTGATATGTTAAACAGATTATTCATTTTTATTATTTATTATTATTATTATTATTATTATTATTATTATTATTATTATTATTATTATTATTCGTCTTTTCTGCTGTTGTTTTTAAAATTTGTATTTTAATTATGGAAGAATAATTTCTTATATTATTCATATGCAAATATCATTACTATTTTTTTTTTAACTACATAAGTAGATTTTTATTTTTTAGAGGCTTTTAACCAAATCTTTAAAAAATAATGTATCAAAATTGTAAGGTTTAATATTAAGTTGAGCCAAGTATTTGTGGTTGATTTGTTTTATCCTCAAGTATATAAAGATGGGTGGTTGTAAAATGACAAATAAAAATAGTGATTACGATATCTGTGAGTCACACGCTTGTTATATCGTAATTTATACACTAGGAACATTCATTTTACATTTCTTTTGCACACGTCTTTCAAACCTCTTGGAAAATGTATGTTGCTTCTGTGTGTTTTTAAAAGCTATTTCCATCATATATGTTGCTCTGCCTGGCTTCTCCCTCGATAAACCATTTGCACACATTACTTTTGTTTCATAACTCGAATTACGCGTTAATTGCATTAATAAGGAAATTTTTATTGTTTATTCATTTCATTGCGATAATTTTTATAATTTTTTATTCTTTTGGATATTTGAAAATATTACATTAAATTTCATTGAACGGCACTTCGCCCCAGAAGCAATACTAAAAAAAAATTATTATATATATAATATATATATATATATATATATATATATATATATATATATATATATATATATATATAATATATATATATATATATATATAATATAATATATATATATATATATATATATCGTAGAGTTTTCTTCTTGGTGAACTTTAATTTTCAGAGGAAATTGAAAATCTATTTTGGAAGCAATTTTTTTTTATCTTTTATAGGCGGACGTTTCGGGAAAATTACCCATTGTCAAGGTTGTAAAAATTATGTAATGGAATTAAAAAATATAAAACAAGAGCTAAATAATAATAATATCAGATGTAAATATTATTATTATTATTAAATAAAAATTTTTTGTTTTTATCAGCTCAGATATTCTTGAGGAAAGAGGACCAAATTGGTAATGATTGTATAAATATAATAAAAATACAAGTTTTTGGTTTTTATCTAAAATATAATTGGTTTATTAGAAGAAATTTCAGCTTTAGTTGTTTAGTTTGTTAAAAATTTATTTTTTTCTTCTAATCTTGTCTCCCCTCCCCCCAAATTGTCATAATACCCTACATAACTTCGTTTTCGAGGACACTGGATTCAATCCATCTTTTTGGCTCTTTGTCTTCACATAATCCACTGATCCCCGTCTTTAACTATCTGCATAGAAGGTTGAGTTTCAAAACGTTTCCAAACTTTCTCATAACCATAATTGCATGATCTATGGAGGGAGATTATTTGTCTGGTAAATTCCTTTAAGTTAGTGTTTCCTACACACTTGCAAACCATTTCACATCACCCAAGTTGCTTGCTATGGGTTAAGGGAAACCATTCGTGAGTAGATGGAAAGCAGGGATGTTGTAATTATTATTATTATAGAATGTTGTGAAAGCGTCTTCTAATCAACTCTTCCTCCAACCCTCTTTCAGAGTTACGAATGTTTGGGATACTTCCCTTATTTAATAATGTATATTTAATGTATTACAATTGATGTTGCTTTTATGACTATCTTATTCCTTCACTCTCATTTGGTTGCTTGTAGTAGTTTTCTTTTTATCTGTAACCATATTTTCTCCCATATGCAGTCTTATATAGTCTGTAAGAATAGTTCGTGTACGCTTATTAATTTGTAATATAATAAGCATATAATAATAATAATAATAATAATAATATAATAAGCAAATAAAAACTAGCAATTACATGTTACCCACCGATTTCTATAATCAACTTAATTTTAAATTTCATTTTTCCAATGATTCTCTCTCACTCTCTCTCTCTCTCTAGTACCGAAGGCATGCTTGTGTTGACTTCTTCAATGTGTAGGTTTAATTCTACAATGTTCAATTTAAGGTTTAAAGATGATTGATAAAGAAAAGGAACTTGTTACAAGTGTGTAATTTTATTGGGTATTCTTTGCCAATTTATCTTTCCGGGCAAACAGTTATTAAAAAAATTATTTCACATTCATCGAACAGTGAGATGAACCCATTACCGAAAGGTATAATACGAATAATAATAGCTTTATTTTATATAGGGGATTTTGTTTCCTAATACAGCTAGCCTAATACAAATCTTATTAAGCGAACTGTAAATACTTGAATACACTTCAAGGTTACATACAAGAATACACTTTATATATATATATATATATATATATATATATATATATATATATATATATATATATATATATATATATATATATATATATATATATATATATATATATATATATAATAATAATAATAATAATAATAAGTAAATAATTAAAGTCTGTTAATACTCATGCTGACTAAATATTCATTAAACATCGAAGTGTAATTTTATTGGTTTATTAGAAGAAATTTGCTATAGGGGAATCGAACCCGGGCCCTATAGCACAAAAGCATAATAGTTTTACCACTACGCTACTGACGGTTCAAAAGAGAAATCGAAAGAGGAGGCTTAATAATAATAATTCACAAGAATAAATGATTTCAAACCGTCCCTCACAAAGGGGGAGTCACGTTTAAAAGTTCAAAGGTCTTGCCCGTGAGTGTTTTTGTGCCTAAATTCCACAAATAAAAATTAGCGTGCCACTTTTGTAATAATAATTGACATTTCTCGGAAAATTGTTTTTGTTTTAAAATCAATAAAATCAATTTTAATTATCTTGTTTTAATAGATATTCTTTATTGTAGAATGTTATTGTACTATTATTATTATGATTAAGGTGAATGATGAAAGGTATATATATATATATATATATATATATATATATATATATATATATATATATATATATATATATATATATATATATATATATATATAATATATATATATATATATATATAGTAACCAATTTGTTTTTTTTTTGTCTGTGAAGTATTTTAAATACATTTTTTTAAATGTGTAATAAAATTAAATTAATAGTAAGTAGACTTATATAAAAATAGTGTTTTCCTTTGTTAATTTTAAAGTAATAATAATAATAAATTTGATTTTTAATATTTTCAAATTTTATTCCCAAAATTTTATTTCAGCATATTATGATGATGATATGATTATTATTATTATTATTATTATTATTATTATTATTATTATATTACAGTGTTACTCTGTATATTCAAAGGTAACAGAAAACTGCCCATTTTTCATTGAAAATGGGGGCAGGGGGGAAAGAGGTTACGTTTACCTAGAGCTCTAGTAATTGGTAAATTATTTTTAAAATTAATGTTAATTAATATAATTATGAACAATTTATTAATTAAATATCGTAATTTGTAAATATAATTGTGATTTTAATGCTCTAAGCCGCTAAATACATTGATGTTGTGTTAATACTATTACTACGAGGCAGAGTATAGCAATAAGTCGGTAATAAGAATTTTTTTTTTTTATTTTTTTTTAAAAATTAGATTTAACCATTAATAACAAACGCAAAAAAAAAAAAAAAAAAAAAAACAAAAAAACAAGTGTGACGATAAGAACAAAAAAAAAAAAAAATTATATATATATATATATATATATATATATATATATATATATATATATATATATATATATATATATATATATATATATATATATAATATATATATATATATATATATATATCAGAAGCAGTAAACAACAACATTAAACGACGACGATGAAATTACAATTTCAACAACAAACGATGACGACGTCAACAAACAGCAACAACAACAACATACAATAAACAATAACAATTACAACATCAGCAAATAACGACAACAACAACAATAACACGATATCATCAGCAGCCCAACAAATAATAATAACTACAACAATGACAGCTACAACATCAACAAACGATGACAAGTATAACGATTACAACAATAAGAAACCGTAAACAATGACAACAACAACAGCAACACACAATAAACAATGATGACAACAACAACATCGTATGATTTTGTATCTTATTATATATATATATATATATATATATATATATATATATATATATATATATATATATATATATATATATATATATATATATATAACTAAAAATTTTGAAAAAAAAAATTCTTTAAATAAATAGATAAATAATTAAAATATCTCGATTATAATTTAATGTATATCTGTTATTTAGATCCCATTATTATATATATTTTTAATTTATTTATTTATTTATTATTATTATTATTTCATGTCGGCGTTACTCTGTTTGTTAATGGTCATTTTATTTTGTGTTTGCTCGTTATCGTTAGCCTGGGATATTTCGGCTTATCTCGGAAGAGGAGAGGCGGGGCTGATATCGTTGTTTTTACTGATTATATATATATATATATATATATATATATTATATATATATATATATATATATATATATATATATATATATATATATATATATATATATATATATATATATATATATATATATATATATTTATTTGTATTGTAGATACTTCCCAACAAACTGTGATCAACCGGCGTACTGGCACGATTACAATTCATTGGAGATGCCCTCCTCGAGGGAGAGCAGCTCCCCCCCAATTCCTGACCCTTCAGGTAATCAAGGGGCGTCTGAAATATCGTCATCCTCAGAAGGAATAGCAGCAACAGCCTCTGGAGGAGACGACGGAGGCGGCGAAAGTAGTGAAAGCATTTTGAGTAAATCTTCTGTCAGCAAGAGGATTGACGGGAAGCGGTGTGGCGTTTGCGGTGATAGGGCTTTGGGGTATAACTTTAATGCCATTACCTGCGAGTCCTGCAAAGCATTCTTCAGGAGAAATGCCCTTAAGAACAAGGTTAGTTGCGTATACATATATATATATATATATATATATATATATATATATATATATATATATATATATATATATATATATATATATATATATATATATATATATATATATATATTATTTGGGAATTTTTTTTTTTAACGTTAGTTTCAGTTAGTACCAATTGCAAGCAAAAATAATGAATGTGGCAGAAAAATTAAAGATTGTTTCTATAAATTCGTTCTTATTAAAAATATAACTAAAATGATTAATTATAAGAAATGTATATAATGGTAAGCGTGCTTCGGAATCGGATAGGGCGTTTAGTAATTTTAGGTTCTTTTCGATACTAGATTTTACGTTATAAGAACAGCTGATCGACAAGAATCAGTTTTGTATAAATAGGTTCAACTCTTTAACTTTGCAAGTACAACATCGCTTTGTAAGTTTTCAACATTACATTTACATTTGCAAGTACAACATTGCGTAGTAAGCCTTCAACATTACCTATTATTTGCAAGTTCAACTTTGTTTAATAATATTGCAAGGACAACATTGCTTTGTAAGCTTTCAACATTACATATAACAAGATCAACACTGCTAAGTAAGGAACACCTTTACTTTTATTATAATAGTAAGATCAACCTTACTGAGTAAGCAACAACATTACTCTCAGGTAAGTATCAACATTACCAGTTAAAAGGTAAGAACAACATTACCTTACAGCTTGTCTAATGCAAAAATCGTAGGTAAGATAAGCCTTCAAGTGAGCCATAAAAAATGATTTCTAAATTCACAATATTATAATTAATTAAATACTATTTTTAAGATAAATAAAGTTTTATTAAAAAATTATAATTTAATATAAGTAATTTCTTGATAATTAGGGGTAACTAATTTAGCAAGTATATATATATATATATATACACTAATATTTATGTTTTAGGGAATTTTTATTTACCAAACTTCTTTTTATAATAAATAAAGATATTTAAAATATGCAAACAGTTTTTGGGCCTTTTATATTTATGTAGAAACACTTCGTAAGTTTCAATAAATTCAACATTTCCTAATGCAAGCTGTATGAGACGAAAACGAAGAAAATTTATGAGTGCCAAATTTAATTAAGATGTTATTTAATTTATATTTATATTTTTAACATATTTTGGTGAAATGTATTAATTATTTAGTTTATTAATAAATAGTTTCTGAATCAAAGTTAATTCAAATTAAATACTTAGTTCTTTAATTTTTAATATTAGAGCTCAATGTGGCAACGTCTGGTTTTTACGACGAACATGAACGCCAAATGCATTTTAAGATTTTATGGTTTGTAAAGATTTTCTTCATAATATTAAGTACGATTTTAATTAGATATATATAAATTTATTTATTTATAGATGATTTTAACTCTACAAACAATTTTTATTAATTCTGGGTCAGGTAAACTTAAAAGTATTTTGTAGCTCATTAGGCTTTAAAAAAAAAGTAGTTCCTAATTCTTTTCAATAATATTATAATCAAAATGTCAACGTATATATAAAATACAGGTTTAATATAAAGGATTTATTAAATTATATACCAGTAAAAATCATATTTAAGTTTCTTTGGTGAATTAATAACAAGTAAGAGTTTATATTGGAAATAATAGTTAAAGACAATTAAAGAAAGTACGGGCAAAAAGGGCATAAACAATTAAGAGAAAATAAGGATTTATGAGGGTGACTTTTATTTTTATAGACGAAAAATATGTTTGCCATTTTATTATAAGGAATCAAACAAAAAAAAATTATGGACTTAATTTACTTCTAATAAATTATATATTATTATTATTATTTTACATAGCTCCCTTTCTAAAATATAGTAATTTATTTACAGAATAAATTAGGTCTAAAATAATATATATATATATATATATATAAAAAAAAAAAAATAGAACTAAATAAACCATTTTGATTTAGGTCCAAAAAAAAAAAAACTTCGGGGCTAGGATTTTTTTTTTGAGAAAAATTTTCTCAGGATAATTAATAAGAATAATCATGTTTATTGTCTGGTCTAATTTTGAACAATTAAAATGAATTAGGTAATATTTTTATTTCTCAAACTTTTTTACTTTTTAAAATCAGTTAATAATATTTAATATTAAAATTTAGAGAATTAAAATTGAAAACCCGCTCACAAAATGAGGGAAAATAATAATAATAAACAGGAGATCTAGATATAATGATTTTTGGTTCAAAAGAAATAACTGAAATATTTTTTTTTACAAGCTCAATTTACTCAATTCTGACACAAAGGTCAGAGGTAATTTTCGTAAACCTTCCGGTATAGTAAAAAGAATAGATCTTTATTTAAGTGAAGATGAACAGATGGAAGAAGGTCTTGAAACAATTAATTTAAATAGATTAGTTATTAATTAATTAATAGAATTAGTTGAGTTTACTAATAAGTTGACGAAAAGAATTTTTTTTTGACGAAATAAAATGATTTATTTATATATTATATATATATATATATATATATATATATATATATATATATATATATATTTGTATTTAGACCTAATTTATTCTCTAAATAAATTACTATATTCTAGAAAGGGAGCTATGTAAAATAATAATAATAATATATAATTTATTAGAAAGTAAATTAAGTCCATAATTTTTTTTCTGTTTTGTTCCCTATTATAAAATAGCAAACATATTTTTCGCCAATAAAATAAAAGTCACCCTCATAAATCCTTATTTTCTCTTAATTATTTTATGCCCTTTTTGCTCGTACTTTCTTTAATTGTCTCTAACTATTATTTCTAATATAAACTCTCATTTGTAATTAATTCACCAAAGGAACTTAAATATAATTTTTACTGACATATATTTTAATAAATCTTTATATTAAACCTGTATTTTATATATACGTTGACATTTTGATTATAATAATATTGAAAAGAATTAGGAACTACTTTTTTTTTAAAGCCTAATGAGCTACAAAATACTTTTTAAGTTTACCTGATCCAGAATTAATAAAAATTGTTTGTTGAGTTAAAAATCATCTATAAATAAATAAATTTATATATATCTAATTAAAATCGTACTTAATATTATTAAGAAAATCTTTACAAACGATAAAATCTTAAAATGCATTTATTACTAGAAGTTGGCGTTCATGTTCGTCGTAAAAACCAGACGTTGCCACATTGAGCTCTAATATTAAAAATTAAAGAACTAAGTATTTAATTTGAATTAACTTTGATTCAGAAACTATTTATTAATAAACTAAATAATAAATTATACATTCCACCAAAATATGTTAAAATATAAATATAAAATTAAATAACATCTTAATTAAATTTGGCACTCATAAATTCTCTTCATTTTTGCCTCTTACATTTTGCATTGTGAAATGTCGAATTTTGTTAAAACTTACGAAGTGTTTTTACATAAATTTCAAAGGCCTAAGGATTGCCTGCATATTTTAAATATCCTTATGTATTATAAAAAGAGGTTTGGTAAATGAAAATTCACTTGAACATAAATATTAGTATATATATATATACATATATATACTTGCTAAATTAGTTACCCCTAATTATCGAGAAATTACTTATATTAAATTATAATTTTTTATTAAAACTTTATTTATCATAAAATGATATTTAATTAATTATAATATTGTTAATTTAGAAATCATTTTTTATAGCTCACTTGAAGGCATATCCGAGCTACGATTTTTGCATAGAGAAGCTGAAAGGTAATGTTGTTCTTACCTTTTTAACTGGTAATGCTGAGGGCTTACCTGAGAGTAATGTTGTTGCTTACTCAGTAAGGTTGATCTTACTATTATAATAAAAGTAAAGGTGTTCCTTACTTAGCAGTGTTGATCTTGTTATATGTAATGTTGAAAGCTTACAAAGCAATGTTGTTCTTGCAATATTATATGTAATGTTGAAAGCTTACAAAGCAATGTTGTCCTTGCAATATTATACGTAATGTTGAAGGCTTACTACGCAATGTTGTACTTGCAAATGTAAATGTAATGTTGAAAACTTACAAAGCGATGTTGTACTTGCAATGTTAAAGGGTTGAACCTAAGTTATTTATACAAAACTGATTCTTGTCGATCAGCTGTTCTTATAACGTAAAATCTAGTATCGAAAAGAACCTTAATTACTAAACGCCCTATCCGAAGCCGAAGCACGCTTACCATTATTACATTTTTTTATAATTAATATTTTTGTTATATTTTTAATAAAACGAATTTATAGAAACAATCTTTAATTTTCTGCCACATTCTCATTTTTGCTTGCAATTGGTACTAACTAAAAATAACGTTAAAAATAAAAATTCCACACTGGCGGCAGCGTCGGGACAAGTGGACAAGTGGACTAGTTCATTAGATAGAAACTCTCACCTGGCGGTAAAACTGCAAGATTTAGGCGCAAAAGCATAGCTTTAGATCTAGATATAATTATAATTAATTGAGGTAGTGCGTGAGATTAGTACCATTGCAATAAATATTAAAATAAATTATTTGGACTCTTAAAGTCATAAATGTGGCAGAAAGTGAAATAAATATTGTAATTCTAATATTAAAGCAAATTATTTAATATAATAACTGAAAGAAATTCTAACAACGATATTTTTATCATGAGCATTGAAAGAATAATTCTCTTAATATTAACATTGTTGCTCCTCATTAGTACTTTAATTTGTAAAAGATCATTCTTTAAAGAGTCTGTAAAGGAAAGATATGTACTCCTTATTTTACTTGATATATATATTTCAGGCTATGATAAAATGACACTCTTTTCTATATCTCAGAAAGTAAAATATTTCAACGAGGTTGTATATTTTAATATGCATTTTTCTTTGGCTAATTACTTCGTAAGTGAATGTATATTAGTAACGAAAGCCCCTAAATTGATACTAAAAACTGTCTATAGATATTACCATATACTGATTAACGATTCTGATTCAATGAAAATACCTACCTTTGACCTTGTTGCGAGAATTGAGCATATAATTACTTTTAGTTTGGAAATTCTTAAATGGTTTAATAGTCATAAGAAAGTAAGGAAAGAATTAAAGAAAGAAACCTATCTTATTTTAGTTATTGTCCAAGCCAAAGAGCTAAGTTTAAAAATTATTTATAAATTAGTAGAACCTGATAGCGATTCCGATTTTGACTCTGAATAAGCGATATAATCCATATAATAATAATAATAATAATAATAATAATAATAATAATAATAATAATAATAATAATAATAATAATAATAATAATAATAATAATAATAATAATAATTTAAAATCATTAAAGACATGTTCAGGATGTTTCACGAGTTCAAAAGAGACTTATTGAATATAACTTGGAAATTTGGTTAGCCTAATATATGTAGTTTTCATTGTTTTAAGAATGTTTTAAGAAAAGAAAACGTAAATTATTAGGGAAACTTAATTAAAGGTAAAGAGAATTGAGAAATAATATATTTAAAATTTTGTATGGTTAGAGTGAGAAATATCTCATCCGAAAATAAATGAATTAGAAGATTAAATAAATTAGTTTCCGGAATAATAAAATGATTATTAAATTTAAGATCGTTGCAACGATGGATAATAAAAAGTGAAGATTCTAGACGGAGCTCAACGAAGCTGCCTCTAGGTTTGTTTAATTTTAGATGGAGCTCAACGAAGCTGCCTCTATGGTTTTGTTTAGCCTTGCGGATTTGGCATGGTTTTTGCCAAAGACATTTCCTTACCGATTAGGTTCAAAATAGAACAGTTCCTTCGGGATGTCTATTAGGGTAACAATTTAGCAAATATAATGTATATATATAATATTTATGTTTGAATTTTCATTTACCAAACCTCTTTTTATAATACATAAGGATATTTAAAATATGCAGGTTTAGGCCTTTGAATTTATGTAAAAACACTTGTAAGTTTTAACAAAATTCGACATTTCACAATGCAAATGTAAGAGGCAAAAATGAAGAGAATTTATGAGTGCCAAATTTAATTAAGATGTTATTTAATTTTATATTTATATTTTAACATATTTTGGTGGAATGTATAATTTATTATTTAGTTTATTAATAAATAGTTTCTGAATCAAAGTTAATTCAAATTAAATACTTAGTTCTTTAATTATTAATATTAGAGCTCAATGTGGCACGTCTGGTTTTTTACGACGAACATGAACGAAACTTCTAGTAATAAATGCATTTTAAGATTTTATGGTTTGTAAAGATTTTCTTCATAATATTAAGTACGATTTTAATTAGATATATATAAATTTATTTATTTATAGATGATTTTAACTCTACAAACAATTTTTATTAATTCTGGGTCAGGTAAACTTAAAAGTATTTTGTAGCTCATTAGGCTTTAAAAAAAAAAAGTAGTTCCTAATTCTTTTCAATATTATTATAATCAAAATGTCAACGTATATACAAGTTTAATATAAAGGACTTATTAAAATATATGCCAGTAAAAATTATATTTAAGTTCCTTTGGTGAATTAATTACAAATGAGAGTTTATATTAGAAATAATAGTTAGAGATAATTAAAGAAAGTACGGGCAAAAAGGGCATAAAATAATTAAGAGAAAATAAGGATTTATGAGGGTGACTTTTATTTTTATTGGACGAAAAATATGTTTGCTATTTTATTATAAGGAATCAAACAAAAAAAATTATGGACTTAATTTACTTCTAATAAATTATATATTATTATTATTATTTTACATAGCTCCCTTTCTAAAATATAGTAATTTATTTACAGAATAAATTAGGTCTAAAATAAATATATATATATATATATATAAAAAAAAAAAAACTAAATCCTTCTTTTTCGTCAACTAAAAAAAAATAAATAAACCATTTTATTTCGTCAAAAAAAAAAATCTTTTCATCTACTAAAATAAATCATATTATTTCGTCAAAAAAAATTTTTTTCATCTACTAAAAATAAATCATTTTATTTCGTCAAAAAAAAATCTTTCGTCAAACTTATTAATTCTATTAATTAATTAATATCTAATTTATTTAAATTAATTATTTCAAAACCTCCTTCCATTTGATCATCTTCACTTAAGTATAGGTCATTTTGTAATTCTGACGAGATGTCCATTTTAGTTTCTTCTACTTGAATAACCTTTTTAACAGAAGACGAAGAAGAATTAGAAGTCTGGGATGAGGAGGAGGACTTAGAAGAAGACGAACTTGATGAGGAAGACGATGAAGACGAACTAGAAGAAGAAGAAGAAGAAGAAGAAGAAGAAGAAGAAGAAGAAGAAGAAGAAGAAGAAGAAGAAGGGGTTCTCTTCCTAACAGGTCTCAATTCTCGTTCATGTGGGGTAATCATTACTTTCGGGTCTTGTAGTTTGGAATAAGATATAAACTTAGTTTATTAATAAATAGTTTCTGAATCAAAGTTAATTCAAATTAAATACTTAGTTCTTTAATTATTAATATTAGAGCTCAATGTGGCACGTCCTGGTTTTTACGACGAACATGAACGCCAACTTCTAGTAATAAATGCATTTTAAGATTTTATGGTTTGTAAAGATTTTCTTAATAATTTTAAGTACGATTTTAATTAGATATTAATATAAATTTATTTATTTATAGATGATTTTTAACTCAACAAACAATTTTTATTAATTCTGGATCAGGTAAACTTAAAAAGTATTTTGTAGCTCATTAGGCTTTTAAAAAAAAAAGTAGTTCCTAATTCTTTTCAATATTATTATAATCAAAATGTCAACGTATATATAAAATACAGGTTTAATATAAAGAATTTATTAAAATATATGCCAGTAAAAATTATATTTAAGTTTCTTTGGTGAATAATTTACAAATGAGAGTTTATATTAGAAATAATAGTTAGAGACAATTAAAGAACGTACGGGCAAAAAGGGCATAAAATAATTAAGAGAAAATAAGGATTTATGAGGGTGACTTTTATTTTATTGACGAAAAATATGTTTGCTATTTTATAATAAGGAACAAAACAAAAAAAAATTATGGACTTAATTTACTTTCTAATAATTATATATTATTATTATTATTTATATATATATATATATATATATATATATATATATATATATATATATATATATATATATATATATATATATATATATATATATATATTTGTGTGTGTGTGTTTGACTTAATATCAGGTTAAGCAACTCCGCTGTTGTTACAATACTGTTCTTTAAATTGGGTAATTTTGGGACAAAATTGGATTGGGTAGTGGCAATCCTTAAGATATTTGCTTAGGCATTGACTCCTTAAATGAATGATATGTATATTTTCTGTTAAGGTATCCATAACACTATGGTAAAATTAGTCTGTAAATCGAGATAAGTGTTTAGATTCATATGTGTAAAAGAGGGGTGAATGATTTTGTATAGATGAAGGGAAAAGAGTGGTGGTAGATAGTGATTGTTGATAAAGGAAAATGAGAAAAAAATAATAGCAAATTTAAAAATGTTTATAATATTTAGAGAGAGAGAATTTTAGTATTAAAGTTCATGAAAAAATTCAAGAGTATTTGGAAGAGATTAAGAAATATGAACGTACTGTTACCTTTAGAAGTAAATAAATTATAATTAAATCTATTCAGTAATGTGTTTTGGGAAGAATGGAGAATAATGTGTTATTCATAATATTTAATTGAAATTTATTTAGTAATATTTTAGTTTTTTAAGTGATTAAATTAAAGTTTTATTTGAAGTTATTTTTTTTCCATCCATTTATTTCTGCAGTTAAATTTTTTTTTTACCCTTTGTAAATATTGAGTTGAAGTTAGAATAAATTTCTATAGATTAAAGTACATAGTATATTCATATAGTATATTCATTTTAAAATTAAATATAAAGAGAAGAATAATTAAATAAGTAAGGCAGTTGGGGAAAAGTAAGGGTGGTGGCTGTTATGATTAAGATGCAGATTGAATGTAAAGAGCATAATAGGACATCTCATTCATACCTTATAAAGTAGGTTGAATCATTTAATGAGAAGGAAGGTTTTGAAATATTTGACTGGTATAAATATGGAGAAAGGAAGTATTTAAGGTTCTGTAGTTTGGCAATTCATTAATTATTCATTGAAATATTTTGAATGAATGAATGATTCTTACTTTTCATTGCAGGAATACAGGTGCCCTTTTAATGACGAATGCGAGGTAACCGCCGTGACTCGCCGATTCTGCCAGAGGTGTCGGTTACGCAAATGTTTTGAAGTGGGAATGAAGAAGGAGTGGATTATGACGGAGGAAGAAAAGAAGACGAAAAGGAAGAAAATAATGGAGAATAGGGCCAAGAAAGGAGGGGAAGGAGATCCTACTTCTTCGGGAGGAACTTTGGTTCCCCCTTATTTGAGTGGAGAAAATAAGTTCGAAAACATGAATACGATTTCCGAACAGAGAACGGGGATCGATGCGATGGCCGACGAAATTCGCTCTGCTTTGATCCCAACAGCTGAGAATCCGTTGGGACTCAAACCCACGGGATTAAATCAGAAACCAAAAGCTGTTGTTGTAGGCCGGGTTCGAGTAGAAGAAAACGATAATAAGGTAATATATATATATATATATATATATATATATATATATATATATATATATATATATATATATATATATATATATATATATATATATATATATATATATATATATATATATAATATATAATTGAAATATAATTCTTATATTGATTGTAAACTATTGAATTAATTAAAAAAAATATATTTGTTTAGAAGTAATGGGTAATTCAATATGAAAAACTTGCACTTACTTTGAACAAACTTTAATTACCTAAACAATTCGGGAGGTGGATTTGGCCCGGTTGTTTAGTATGTACAACCTTTCTCAATTGCCTTGACCCCCCCCCTTTTTTTTTTTTTTTGTTTTTTTTTTGTTTATATGAAAATTTAAATCGCGTTTTATATTTCCATACCATTCATCTATTTGAAAATATTCAGGTATAATATGAACTTAAATGGTTTTTGTGACTTTATCCTCCCCTCCCCCCCCCCCAAAAAAAAAAAAAAAAAAAAAAAACAAGGAATCTAAGTTGTAATAATAATAATTAAATAATAATTTAAATAATTAAATAATTAAATAATTTAATAATAATAATTAAATAATAAAAGTATAAAAACTGTTGTTCGCTTTCCCCACATGTAACTTGTCTGACGCGCACATTTTTTTTTTTTAAATGAGCAAGCGTATTTTATATATTTAATGAATTCTCCATTTTCATAAACTTTTAAAACAACTTTTTTGTGTTGTACACTCTGAAACATCTTAGACCAATTCAATTTTTTGGAGTAGTAGTAATAGTACGTTTGCACTTTTGCCCAAGGGACCTGAGTTGGAACTAATAAAAATTCGATCTGGGATGGGACCAAACTTTTATAAAAGATCCATATTTTTTTTTTTCTGTTCTGACCACGTAACATTAGCTTTGGCTTTTGAAACTATTTATGCTTATTAAAGAGGGTCAAACTCTCTATTTTTAATTTTTAAATGTATTTTTATTATTATTATTTGGAAATATTTTTAAAAATATGCACATATATATATATATATATATATATATATATATATATATATATATATATATATATATATATATATATATATATATATATATATATATATATATATATATATATATATATATATATAAGGTGAGAAAAATAGGCTTAGAATCAGATGTTCATTCGCAGAAACAGTCTACAACGGAATCCTCCACTTCTATTGAATTAGGTATATATATATATATATATATATATATATATATATATATATATATATATATATATATATATATATATATATATATATATATATATATATATATATATATATATATATATATATATATATATATATATATATATATATAATATATATAATATTATTATATAAATATATATATATAATATATATAATATATATATATATATATATATATATATATATATATATATATATATATATATATATATATATATATATATATATATATATATATATATATATATATATATATATATATATATATATATATATATATATATATCGTTGCAGAACTGCCGAACCCACAGGTATTTTCGTCCCATATTGGGGTGTCATCTAATTTATTTGATTTGCCTCCTCAACCTCATTTTCATCCTGCAGCGACACTTTTAGCTTCTGTTCCTTCAACACATTTGCACCACCAATCTTCCACACATTCATCATCTGAGGGTTTGGTTGCGGGACTCTTAAGGACGCAATCGCGTGGGTCAGCAGAAAGCGATTTGTCAACTTTATCTCAGGCGTCTTTGGGTTGTCTAGCAGAAAATTTGAATTCGGAGGCGCTTGTCTCGGTTAAAAAAGAGGTATTTTTTTTTTTTTTTTTTTTTTTATTATTATTTTATTTTTTATTTATTTTTTGTTCTTCCTTGGTGTGATCTTTCGTGGTAAAAGGTCATAGAGTTCTACATAAAACCAATATGTTGTGGGAATACCGATTTACACAGCATTAAGGACTGACTATCCTTATATACGGGGTTTGAAAGTAAGTAAGTCAAAAGGATAATAAAAAAGAAAGTGTTACAGATTTTATCAGTAGGGTACTTGAAAGTGAACTTAGTTGTTAAGTTTTAGTCTCTTAGCTGAACAGAGAAAAGTTGAGACTGTATGGGAAGGCGAGCCGCACTAGCTTTACTTAGAGTAGGAGGCATGCAAATGGACACAGAGCTGTGTCTGTGTCCATTGTACTTGTAAAAATGATTGTAAAGGATGCTGCCAAGGAAACGCAAGTTTTTCAAAAACAATAGCTGTGATGCGCCTGTGAATTTACCTGTGGATACCTAAAATGAATATTATAATAATGCAATTTACAAATCGTACACTTAAGTATGAAAACCCATCCTAGGTCTTGAAAGTAACGTCTGGTAGGTGGCGCTCTATTCTGTACGCATTCCTGCACCCTCACCTAGAAATTCCTCATTTCTCTGTTCAACATTTCGTCTCTTACAGACGTGATTTTCTGACGGATAGAATGTTTCAATTCGTGGATGTTTGACCTGGTATTGTATACCTTTAATTTGAGATAACCCTGCAAAAGTAGTCACATACAGAAAGGACAGGGGATCTTACCAAATAGGTAGATGACATGTCAAAGAAATATGACTCGAACGATCCTCATCGATTTCCTCGGGGTGTGTGCCATCAGCCCTATTTGTTGGAATCTTATATGCAGGAGATAAATTTCTGAGCAGTTCCGGAAGTAGGTATTGTTAAGCATCTTAACATAATGGGCCCAAGTTACTAGAACGGCTACATTTCTCCTGAAAAATAAAGTTCAATGAACCCAAACTTGTCAACGTCACACCACACAATAGCTTTTAGGCTGTTGAGAGGTGGTTGGTTTTCCGCAGTCCAACACCTACAATCGTATTTTTTTCAAAGCGGAAGTGTGCTTCATATCACTCATCATTATTACCGTATCTGGATTGTCCATAAATATGCCGAGCATTGGTCACACAAACCAACTTCTAGCAACTGTTGCACTATCACTGACTTATATTGATGAAATGCTAAGTGTATGTGTAGGATAAGTTGTATGCTGCAATGAAGCATCTGCAAAGTTAAAGATTGGAGCCGGAACGAACGCCAAATACCTCTGTGAACGACCAGTGTCATCCTGTCCACGTTTTTAGGGGGAAAGCCCAGATAGTTTCCTCTTCATCGCAAATACAGTTTTGAATGCTTCAACTCCCCAGAGAATCGTGTTACGATTAGGAATGATTCTACTTATTCCCTAATTGAATGGTTTTTAAAACGTGCGATCCAGCAATCAAGGATTCACCAAGTTTCAAATAACTTTCCACGACAAGCATTCGACGCTCACGAGTCCACGCTGTCAAAGCTTTTGGGTTATGACTATGGAAATTGCATCCTTCCCACTGCCTGGTGACAGAGGGCAGAGCGTTAATTGGCTCTTCAAAAAACATTCTTTTCCTCTGCTACAATACTGGATAAGGGAAGGAAAGATCGTGACTAGAAAAACCTTATACGCAACCCTTTAAAAAAGTGCTTGTATGACCTAAACCCTCCAAATATATGTCCCTTACCATATATAAGAAAATGCACATCAAACAAGTGAGGTGGTGGGAAGAAGCTCTGTAGAAGCCTTATTATACTCAACTGATTAAAAGTTTGTTAGTGAGAGAGAGAGAGAGACATATTTATCCTTCTTTCCAAGAATGATCACGAGAATAGGAAAGGATAAAATAGCAAAGAAATGAAGATCTGAATCGTACGTTTTCTGTAATAAAGTTTGTAGTAGTTGTGTGAAAGATTATGTCGTGTACATAGATAGATGAAGGAAGGATTGAATTTTTGAGTCATTGAAAACAACCATGTTTTCTCTGTCCCATTAACATATACAAGGAAAACAGTTTCGAGGGAATAGATAGAAGAGGCATGGACTCTTCAAGTATGTGAAAATGATTACTTAACCGATTACCTTCTATGAACATATATATATATATATATATATATATATATATATATATATATATATATATATATATATATATATATATATATATATATATATATATATATATATATATATATATATATATATATATATATATATATATATATATATATATATATATATATGCGCGCAGGTCGAAGATCCACCTTTCTGTGAAAGTAAGATCTTGGAAGAAGGTGATAACAGTAATTCAATTGATACTAATGCTGGAGGCCAATTTACCTTCAGTATTCTCGGCGGTGACTCGGCAGCTATCTTTTGTCAGCATAGCACCACTAATCTCCTTCCGAATACTTCTTCAGTTAAAGAAGAAACGAAGAAGAATTTTGAGTTTAGTATTCAGGATGCCTTGAATATGATACAACCCGGCTGTAAGGACTTCAGGTTTGGGATTAAATTTTTTATTCAATTTTTTAATTTTGAAATGTAAGATTGTTTGGCTATAATATGCAGTAGTAATCAACTAGTGAATAATTGTAATTCAGTAATTTATAAGTGTTTAGTAGGTTAAAGGAACATTTTTTTTTTTTTTTTTTTTTTTTTGCTGGTAGTTTTGAAAATGATCTACTGTAATATTACATGATTATTTTAACAATAAATTTGAATGTTAATATGCCTCTAGATAGTTTATTATAATTCATAATCATGGAATATTGTGTCTGTTGTCAGTACTTGTTACACACTCGTTAAACATCTAAATATATATTTTTTAAAAATTAACATTTTTATTTATTTATTTTTTTTTCACTTCACAGCAATGATTCAAAAAAGTTTTCCGGCACCAACGTTATGGATTCCATTTTAAACACGGCTATTAGCGCAGAATACTCCGCCTTCAGTTTATTAATGAATTCTCATTCATCCGAACTCAACCAAGCGGAAAACATTAAGATCACTGAGCTCCTCGAAGCTTCCAAAGGCTTAAATTCACCTCTTTGTGAAGAACCTAATTATAAGGTACTGGTATATATATATATATATATATATATATATATATATATATATATATATATATATATATATATATATATATATATATATATATATATATATATATATATATATATATATATATATATATATATATATATATATATATATATATATATATATATATATATATATATATATTATATATTACGCTGTCCTTCCAACTCTCGCCCCAAACTCTTCTGGGGCATCACTTCTTTGAAGGATCTCTGGACGAGACCGACTGCGGCAGGAAGCTTCATTAGCGAAGTGTGGCCGCCTCAACATGGGGTGGTCAGGGGGTGAGAAGGTAAAAAAAAAAAAAATATATATATATATATATATATATATATATATATATATATATATATATATATATATATATATATATATATATATATATATATATATATATATATATATATAATATATATATATATATATATATATATATATTAAGTCAAAGATGTGGTAAAAATAGAATGAAGAATGTACAGTGACTGTCATTGTACATTTTATCTTTGTACTTACTTCATTAACCTAGCAACCGTAAATGTCATTTATTTTATTGCTTAGTGAGCTTCTGTTATCAATTTCAGTAATAAAAAGGCTAAATTTTTATTTAGGTTTTTCTTATTTTTCCCAGTATTTACCAGAAGAAAAAAAATAAAAAATAATAAAAAGGTTCAAAACAGGGTTGGCATTGATTAAATCAAATTGATTTAATCAGTTGATTAAATCAATTGATTTTTTTATGAAAAAATCATGATTTTTTTGATTTTTTTAAAAAATAATAAAACTGTTTTTTTTTTTATTTGTTTTATTTTGTCATATTTTTTGATACATAATGATATAACAGATATATTAGTTCCTTCTTACTGTGTTAAAAAACTTTAAAGTAGTTTATATATTAGAAATATAACTTCCTTAATATTTGGTTCAAGATTTCATATAGGGTAATACAAGAATCTGATCTTCATTAATATAATTTATCCAATATAGAACTGTTAGAGTTTAGAATTCCTAATTTATATTCAATCAAATCTTCAACAAAATTTTATTGAGCTTTAATCTAATGCAATTTGAGGTTATAGACAAAAGAGAAAACAGAAAAAACAATTCCTTTTAATTTTCAACCATTTAAATTTTTATACAACATTATAAGAAAACAATATTCCTCTATATAAATTATAAAAGAAAGAAAATTTAAGTACTTTTGATGCATAATCATTAATCCATAAATTAAATACATAACTTGCAAATATATATATATATATATATATATATATATATATATATATATATATATATATATATATATATATATATAATATATATATATATATATATATATATATATATATATATATATATATATATATATATATATATATATATATATATATATATATTTTGCAAGTTATGTATTTAATTTATGGATTAATGATTATGCATCAAAAGTGCTTAAATTTTCTTTCTTTTATAATTTATATAGAGGAATATTGTTTTCTTATATTGTATAAAAATTTAAATGGTTGAAAATTAAAAGGAATTGTTTTTTCTGTTTTCTCTTTTGTCTATAACCTCAAATTGCATTAGATTAAAGCTCAATAAAATTTTGTTGAAGATTTGATTGAATGTAAATTAGGAATTCTAAACTCTAACAGTTCTATATTGGATAAATTATATTAATGAAGATCAGATTCTTGTATTACCCTATATGAAATCTTGAACCAAATATTAAGGAAGTTATATTTCTAATATATAAACTACTTTAAAGTTTTTTAACACAGTAAGAAGGAACTAATATATCTGTTATATCATTATGTATCAAAAAATATGACAAAATAAAACAAATAAAAAAAAAGTTTTATTATTTTTTAAAAAAATCAAAAAAATCGAAAAGATCAAAAAAATCAAAAAAATCACCAACCCTGGTTCAAAAGGTATTCCCCAACCAACCCTCCACGTTATATTCAGTATTAACTTTGTAGGATATCTCTTTTTAAAAGTTATGAAATTGGTTTGTATGAAAAATATTAACCATTGTTTAGAATATCATTTTTGGATTTTCTTTGAGCAGTAAATGAGGTTGAGGATAGTTTTGGAAATATTTTTGAAACAAAATTAAGAGAGTGCATGATGATATTAACGGGTAAAGCAATGCTATCTCTGTTGCTATTCCTTCTGTCCTTGTGCCCCTAGAATGTGTAAGTTAAATCATTCCATTTTGGCCTTCCTTTAACGAATAAAAGCAGAAAGATTTATTCGGTTCTTTTGCAAATAAAGAAATTATCAAGTGTTTTTATTTAGAATTATTTAACATTCTCTCTCGGGAGCGTCATTTTTTAAAGGGTAATATTTTCATGTTCTTAAGATTCTCTTGAAGGCATCAGTCATAAGTTGAAGAATCCCCCCCCCTTCCTTTCTTTAAAAAAAAAATAAATAAATAAAAACAAAACATGAATTTTCATTTCAACGTATTTAGCAATGATTAATATTTTTGTTGATTTTTTTTGATTTTTTTAAAAGTTTTATAATGAATGTATTTTGATATGATCTTTTCAAGACGGGGTACTAAATACATTATCATTTTTCAAGTCATTTTATGTTTGTCATGTTGCAACGGCCTTTAAAGATAGTTTTAGAATATTAATTATCATAAATCATCGAATTTAATACTTTATTATTATTATTATTTAAATGTTTGAATGCTATTTGGCTTTGGTATTTATGATTTATTTTGTGATTTTGTTCCAAAACATTTTGATGATATATATATATATATATATATATATATATATATATATATATATATATATATATATATATATATATATATATATATATATATATATATATATATATATATATATATATATTATATTATATTTTAATATTTTTTTTATTTTTTTATTTATTATGTAACCTAATTATATATTATTATAATAATAAATCCTTCTCTTGACAGGATCTTCCTAATCCATCTTTGATCAACGTGATAAACTTGACTGAAATTGCCATTAGAAGACTGATTAAAATGGCGAAAAAAATATCTGCTTTTAAATCATTTTGTCAAGAAGATCAAATCGCCCTTTTGAAAGGTGGTTGCGCCGAAATGATGATTCTTCGCTCAGTTTCCGCTTATGATCCTGATAAGGAAGTTTGGAAGGTAATTTTAAGAAGTTAAGAAAATATTTTTAAGTGTTCATTTTTGACTATAAAATAGGTCAAAAGTTTGCAGTTCAGGAATAACTGGTTGTAATTGACGATTATATATGCCTAGGTTATAAGTTTTAGATCATTCATGATAGTGTTTTGCTATAGGGAAACAGTCGAATTGGTCCTGTAGTTAAAATAAATTGTACTATGAAGAAAATATGTGCTGTGCAAATGTTCTATATGTATCATGACCAATACTATGGTATAGGAGTAATTCTGGGATTTTTTATTTGGTGGTAATTGTATCCGTCAGTCAGAAGATGCAACAGGAAATGTTATTAATAAATTTCATTAAATTATATAAAATCTGTATATATATATATATATATATATATATATATATATATATATATATATATATATATATATATATATATATATATATATATATATATATATATATATATATATATATATATATATATATAAGTTAAATTGATTCTTGTTTTTTACTATGTATTTTTTGGTGAATATTTTTATATGAATAAGGTAAAATAAATAACGGAATTTGTTATCTTGCACACATGCAAAAACTTATATACAACTTTCAGTAGTACCGCTAATTTCCATAAATGTTAAAAACAAAAGTATTTAAGAGTGATTATTTGTGACTGTCCATTCGTAGATCTATCTCTGTTCAAAGTACAAAAGAAATAAAAATATTTTTTTAATTTGCAGATTCAGCAAGATCACGAGCGTTTTAAAAATATTAAATTAAAAGTTCTTAAAGCTGCTTCGGGTAATGTCTATGAGGAACACAAGCGATTTATCCTTTCTTTCAACTCTGAATGGAGACAGGACGCTAGAATTATGGCTCTCCTCGCCGCCGTTGCACTCTTTACCCCGGAAAGACCGAACGTTATCCATCCACAGGCGGTTCGTCATGAACAGGTATGTAGCTTTTAATATGGTATTAGTAAAGTCAAAATTTAATGAGTAATTATAAAATAATTAGCTATTGTAAGAGATGAATATGACCCATAACTTATATTCCAAATATAACTATGATTATGAAACTGAATTACCTCACTAGATTTTGCCTGAATAAGTCTGGATTCTTGACTACTGTACATAATTAATCTTCACAGAACACATGTCATAATTTATAGTAGTAAAATTTGAGTCATAGTGAAGGTGTAGTTCCAAGCGAAGGACCAGAAACTTTCATTTAACTAATATAAAATTGAAACTAGGGTCCAGTCCTCTTGCTTTAAATCTTTTCCTTGACCTTGAATGTAAAATGGGATATCTTATGCATCACAATTTTACACTAAACTGTTCAAAAAATGTTTATAGTCCCATAACTGCAAACTAGAATAGTATTAATTATACATAAATACTTAGGACAAATAAAAATAATTATTAATATTTTAAATTAAAAGCATACAAGCAACTACCGGCCGAATAATACTTGGGTACAGTATATTATTTCACTACGTACTTTATACTTCCCAAACAAGTGCAAAAAATAAAATATTTATAACTATAATTTCTAGAGCCTTTGGTTAATTATAATTACCTAAAAAAATGAAAATAAATAAATGAAAAAAATTATATAGGAAAAAATATTGTTAATATCATATTATTAATTAATAATCATATTATTAGTAATATGATTTTACTTATCTTAATACTTTTATTTGTTTTTGTTGATCTTGTTCATCACACTTGAAATTAATAACTTTAATCAGTAAATTTTTTAATACAGCCCTGCACCATTTTTTCCTTTTTTTTTCATTTAATATATACTCAAAAATATTCACTTTTTACACCCATTTTAGTAGGTATATCCAGATTCTTATCTTTCGAACTTGTTCACTTAATTGAATTACAGTACCTATGAAATTGAATAGCAGTTTTGCCTGCCATAAAGTTTGACATAGATTGCCATTTCTTATTGCATTTAAACAAAGAGACGAGGAAATGACGTTCCCAGATTTAAGTCAATTAACCAATCACAGAAGGAAACTGTCTAAAATTACGTCATTGTCTGTGAAACTCACAGTACCTTTCATTCAAACTTTTACAGGATTGCATTTCATTACTTATTTATACTTTGATGGAATCATCTACTTTATCGAAGCAATATATATTATCAACCTTCTACTATATGTGCTTATTAATATTTTTATATTTTCATTTCTGGTGTTTTTTTTCCCAAATTTTTTTTTTTAAATTTCTACTGCTTCTCTATTGCAGATTTTGCTACTCTCTTAGCTACTTTTATTTCCATTATAATTGGTGTTTGTCATTTGCAGTTTTTTTTACTGATTTGTGAATCTTCACCTACCAACAAAGCATCCACATGAATCTCAATTACCAATTCCATTTGCTTCATAACTTTTAGTAAATTATGATTATCACTTATAGTTTCATGCTTGAATTTTTTAATGGCCAAACATTTTTATCGGTATGTCAGGTCTGGTATGTTGTGTTAGTGGTTGATATTGAGTCATTGTATCATTATTGATCCTTCTATCTTCTTTGAAATCTATTTTCTAACCGAACATTTAATACTTCTTACATAATTTTGATACTGTATTGATATTTACGACAGCATATTTTAATATCTTTTCTTCCTTTGAAACTATTTTATTTTCTTTATTTTTTCATTATCTCATTGCCTCCAAAAGAAATATCATATACATGTATGCAAATGATTCCCACAAGTTACTTTGCCTTGTTCCATAAGAAGAGTCCTGACTCTAATTTACCTCTTCTACTCTTTGCCCATACTTTTGTTCCTTGAGAGATTAACCTTATTGACTTACTTACAGTTGTAGCAATTAACATTGGACAGAGTTAATTTTAGTGCTTCCTGGGAACGTGTAAGGGATTTTTTCTTTAGATCTTCATTTTGCAAATGATTTTATTGTCTTTTATTTTTGTTTTCCGTTTTTTAATTTTTATTACACTGAATTTTTTCCGAACTATTTTGTTCCTCTGATACCTTTTTATCATTAAAATTACATACAAGATTTATTTTTGATTCAAGCATTTTCTAGTTCTCTAAGATTCCGTAGATCGATTCATTTTTACTGTCTATTGTCCAAATGCATTACATTATAGACCTATAATATATATTTGTGAATTTTCCAGCTCCATTAATCTCTTCCTTCGTCAGGTAAATTGTATTTCTACATTATCGTCCTATATGTTTTACGATAACCTTTACCAATTTTCTTTGCTAGTCCTCTCGAACTTTATCATCTAATTGTACTTAACGTATTTTATGCTGCGTAATATTGTTTCTTGAAGCTTTTTCTTCAGAGCTTCCAAGATAATAAACCAATTTTTATTGTTATATTCATTTTTCCTGTTATGTTAGGAAGAATTTTTTTTTCTTGTAAATACCTGTTGTTAGTAAACCATACTAAAGTTATTTCTCAGTCAATCATATTATCTTTCTTTAATTAGCTCTACTGTTTTTTTTCATAATTTTCCTTGCTCCATGAGTTCTTTCCCAAATTCTAATCCATTATCTGTAACTATTTTGTTTGGTGCATCAAATATGCTTATTCAATCAATGAAAATCCTCAAATATTTCCTCTGGTATTGGTTTTTTTTATTTACGTTTTTCGGACATAATTGGTGATCATATTTAGTATTACGTGGAACTTCGTTGTCTAAATTACATCTACGTCCACGGGAATGATTTCTTTATAATTGTAAGTTATTGATAATCCTAATGCAAACCTTACTAGTATATGCATATTATACAGTACATTTATTACAAATGTTCCTTTAATTGTCGTTCTATCACCTCTTTCCTGTTAACATTTCTTTTCTTTATAAAAAAAAATTTTAATGTGGCAAATTTTAAGTATGACTGAATTGTTTTTTTTTTTTGTATTACATTTGTACACAAATAGAATATCACTTGTAAATTGAGAGGAATTTTGGCACAAGGGTAAATGAAGCAACCATCTCTGAAAATGTAAAAAATACCCTAACAATTTTCAATACATTTCCAAAAAATTAAATTTACCTTAAAACTTTTTTTTAATATATATAAATATTTATATATAAAGTGAAGTTTAAAAAGTTTAAAATAAGATGTGTTTTTATATTTTTTTTTAGTTCTATTATTATATATATATATATATATGTATTTAGAGAGAGAGAGAGAGAGAGTTGAAAAGATTACGTTAGGTTAGTAGTAAAAGTATAAATGTTGTAATTGAATAATAAGGAAATTTATTCATAATGATATTAAAGGATATCGCTAATTTTTAATTTAGTTTATTTTTATGATTATATATAATATATACTAATTAACAAAAAAAAATACAAAAAATTGAATTATTAGACTTCACTACTTTTACTTATTTTTACCCGAACTCATTTTAAATTCACACTAAATTCTTACGTTTTTTTTCGACCGCTGAAAATGGTTGCTTAATTTACACTTGAACCGGAATTTTTATACGATTCTTTGAATTTAACTTACATTGTTAAATATTTTGATTTCCATATTCAAGATCGATTTTCTTTATTTTAACACACTTTCCTCACCCCCAATTCCCCACATACTGACTTGTTACATCCACTATCTATCACTTCTAATGTAGGATTTTCTTCAATTTATACAGGTGGTTCCAGTTATCTGAATAATTACTTATTATAAGGATGTTGTCCTTTCGTGTGTAATAAAACATTCCCTTTTCTTTATCCCGAAAAATTCCTTCCTAAGACGATGTATGTGGGAATGCATATTCGTCAAATTAGTTATTAAACTAAATGACTTGTTTTTACTCTTACTGTTTTGAATATCATTTTTTTCATATAAGTTCTTGATCTTTCCAAATATACTATTATGATAATACTCCTTGTATTGACATTGTTATTTATAAAGCAGGATATTTTGCTTCATGTGAAAATAAACGATAGTTCTTTGCACAATTTTCAGTAATTACGTTGTATTACCACTGATTGAATTGATGAGGTCTATAGAAGAACCAGCTACCTTTTAATGATTACAAAATAAATAACTAATACATGCATTGAATTTTCCTAACTTTGAAATCTGGGAGGGAATATCGTTGTACACATATATATTTAGGGGCAAGCCCAACAAAGTTGATTAGGTCTAAAATATATTTCTTATATACATTAGATGTGTAAAGAGTTAAAAATGTTATATAAATTTTTTAATGGGTTTCAAAATAATGTATTTGAAACTCTCGTACCCTTGCTACACATAAAAAAAAATTTTTCGACTATGTTTATGCATTTTGTAATCTCACCACGTGGTTTATTGATTTACATTTAGACAATAATTTGTAGAAATTAAATGTTCTGAACTATATTTTTTGTTTTATAATATTTACAGAGTTCGTACTTGTATTTGTTGAAGAGATACATGGAGTGTAAATATGGTGGTTGCCTTGGAAAAACTAACTACCTGAAACTACTCGAAATTATCAGCAATTTGCATACCCTTAACGAGGAACATGTAAAAGTTTTTCTTGAAGTTAATCCACAAGAAGTCGAACCTCTTTTAATCGAAATATTCGACTTGAAACAGAGCTGACCAATTACCTGTTTTCTATTTAATTTTATAACTATTTATTTATATATCCTTTTTTTTCTTGTCTTGTTGGTTCCGTTAAGCATTCCAAAGGCAGGCCAGAAAAAAAATTTGTTGTTTTATTGAATTGAAGTTTATTTTCTATATTGTTGATTGTTTTTAAAGTATTATTTGTATATAATGAATCAAAAGTACAATTATATATTTATTTAAATTGTTCAGAAGGTATAATTTTTAATATTTTTGTGTTATATATTTTCATAGCAAGTTTGTTACTCGTTTGTGCCATATTTTAAGAAATATTTAAATTGTAAGGTTATTGTTTTGAAACTGATAAGGCCTTATTATTGCCTTTTGGGTTTGTTGAGTGTACGTGATTAATGTAAGTTTTTGAAAGAAGTATTGAATTTTGTGTGGTCGCAACACTGAGGGAAAGTAAATATTGTCGACTGTTATACGGAAAGAGGAATTCGCATTTATGGGTGATGTCAAGTTGTTTTTGAAATTTTAGTCTGTCTTTAAATATTAGATAATTATTTTTTCTGGAGACATTTGGCATTATTTTTACAAACTTCAATTGTTTATATATATATATATATATTGCATTAGCAATATTCTGTGCCTTATTTTTTTATTTATCTTCTAAATTACCATTCAGTGTTTTGAGAATTTATGGTGCTAATTATACAAAGATAAAAAAAATTTTATATTGTCACACTTCAATTCCTTATATAGAAGGTTATAAATAGAATTATAAAAAAAAATGTTTTATTATTTATATTCCAGTAAGATAAGAATGATAATTTTTTCCTGACTTTAACATTTCTAAAGCTTTATTCGTTCCAATAAGGTCTATTAATTTTCCTTTGTCAGCAAGATGATAAAGTAGATAAATGTAGGATATGCTGTCGAATTTTTCTCTGCGATTCTGATTTTCTTCCTAAATGTTGGAAGGAAAATAAAGTTTTTATTAAAAAAAAAAATCAAAATAATAATAAAATTTTAAAAATTATTAAAAGTCCTGTGCGGGGCCAAAATATCTTGGTTGGGGCCCTTAAGTAGGTAACAATCTACCATACTACTAAAATATCCAAGCAAAAATAAGTTCCCATCATTGTAAGCATTTCTGCCACAATGATGGGAATAGATACATATATTTTATAACAAAACTAAATCTACAATTAATTATAAGAGTATAATGAAGAAATTTTTAGTAATTTTGTTGTTCTACACACATTGTTTTCTATTTCTATAAACATGAAATATACGTAGTTGTACGCTCTTGTTTTGAGTATCGATTGCAGTTCAATTTCAATGTAATCAAATGCAGGGGTTTCAAACAAGCTTAATCAGTACGTATTTGGAAGTATTTTAATCGTTCCTTCCCTCCCTCTTCAAGAGGTATAGCGTGAGTTTACACCTGCATTTGTATGCTTATTTAAAATATGAACTACTGTCTTGGGGTATCGTTTTTATTAATTTTTATTTAAAAAAAAAAAAAAAAAAAAAAAAAAAAAAAAAAAAAAATAAAATATAAATATATTATATATATATATATATATATATATATATATATATATATATATATATATATATATATATATATATATATATATATATATATATATATATATATATATATATATATATATATATATATATATATATATATATATATGGGGGGAAAAATTTAAAATGAAAATAAAACTACAAATCGGCAAAATCTTTCAAATACGTCACAATCAATCTGGTTCATAACCTTCAATTCGATTGCATTGAAACTATACAACAATCGATACTCAAAACCAGCAATAAATATGTACTTTATTTTTTTTTCGTGTTTAAATGTTTTTATTTTTTGAAACAAATTACGTTCATTCGCGCTTCATTAATATTTCTGTAAAGCATTTACAATTTCAATTGAGTATATAAATAAAACGTGAGTGTAAAGAACAACAAAATTACAAAAATTTGTATAGGCAAAATGTTACAAAAATCGATTGAAACCAAAAATGGCAGTTAAAATACTTTTGAAAACGGAAAAAAATTTTGTACATTTTGCTTATCAAAAATCCTTATATCTATTAGAAAGTCAACTTTCCAATCATGCATGGATACTCAAAATCTTATGCATGATTAGAAAGTCAACTTTCCAATCATGCAAGGATACTCAAAAATCTTATGCATGATTTTGAGTTGCATGGTTCATTACAAAAAAAAAAGTAATATTATAACTTACCGAAAGAAGCTCGCAAACTTCTTTGAAGAAATGGGGATACAATGGGGGACTGTAAAACACGATGTGACGAACTCCCTTGATTTTATATCTTCTGTGAAAATGAAATCGTTCCGTATAAAGCAAGAATTTTTTCTTCCCATCAAAAAATAAACTTCTCGCCTTCGCAACTTTGCTATTTTCCTGTGAAACGACAAAACAATTTTATAATACCCTTTCTATATAAAAAAAAATTTAATGTCAAATCTAACTTTACACTATTAAATTCGCTCTTCTCTAAAAGCTATTAATAATAATTGAATTTTATTAGAAGCAAAATCAAATCTCTAAAAACATTTACAACACTTACGTCAATCATATATTCATTTATGGTAGCGAAACTGGTTCCACCGTCTTTATGAAAGTAATAATTCAAACGGACGTAATCACAATAATCAGGAATGTAGATGAGGACATGGGACGTGTTCTTCTTCCTTAATCTCGGCAAAAGTTCTTTAGTGAAGTAGTTGAATGTAGCATCAAATTCCAACACATTCGGATTGCTGTTTCTAATGCACAGCATTGTTAAATCCGCTTGAACTTTAATATCAGAGAGAACCCCTTTCCTATATATATATATATATATATATATATATATATATATATATATATATATATATATATATATATATATATATATATATATATATATATATATATATATATATATATATATATATATATATATATATATATATATATATATATATATATATATATAACCTCACCGCAATAACAAACCTCCCTAATCTCCTGATATGTGGAGACTTCAACGCCCACCACCCGACTTGGTACAAAAACCAAGAACCCGACCCAAGAGGACACTACATTATCACCCACTTGGAACATCTTAACATCCTAAACAACAACACATCAACTTACTGCCACACATTTCGCTAAACAAAGCAGTTTACCCACTCACCCCCAAAACAGGAAGATAATAAAAAAACTGAAAAAACTATGCAACAACCTAAACAACTTAATCGTCATCACACCCACAATCACACAAAACATCATTAAAACCATCAAAAACTCTCCAGCAACTGGCCCAGACAACATATCGAACATTCACCAAAAACAGCTATCCAACCACACAACCCGATACCTAACCTCCATCTTCAACAAATCCATCCAACTCAACTATATCCCTCTCCAATGGAAAAAAACACTAATCATTCCTAAACTAAAACCTGGCAAAGACCCATCAAACCCCTCCTCATATCGCCCAATCTCCCTCCTATCCACTATCTCAAAGCTACTTGAAAAACTAATACTAAATTCTATCCTCCAATTCATCCCACAACAAAGCTTCCAACACGGTTTCAAACCCAACCACTCCACCACCACAGCTCTCACCAACATCATCCAACCAATTATAAACGGACTAAACCATAAACCAAACCACAAAACTATATTAATAGCAATAGATATAAACAAAGCCTTCGATACTGTCCCAAGACACAATCTAATCCATAAAATCCTCCAATCCAACATCCCAACAAACATCAAGAAATGGTTAGCCAACTTCCTCTCAAAATCTCGATACCGCAACAACAATCACACAAGACTACTTAACACAAATCCAAAAATGGCTGACAAAAAACCGGATGACGGCATCCCCAAACAAATCCTCCGTAACCCTCATAACATCAGACAAACACCTATCCAACACCCACCCACAATTTCTCCTAAACAACACTCCCATACCCCTCAACAAAACTCCAAAGATTCTCGGCCTAACCTTTGACCCATACCTCACTTTCACCAAACACATCCAAAATACCACCTCAGCCGCAAACAGAAAACTCAACATCCTCAAAACAGTGGCCAACACAGATATAAACAACAACATACAAACCTCAATTGCCATCTACAAACAATTTATATGCCCCACCATCAACTATCCCTCCCCTGTCTGGCACCCAATGCTATCCAATCAAAACTTAATGACACTACAAATAACACAAAATAGAGCCCTCCGCACAATTACCGACTGCACACCCACAACCCCTCAACAACACCTACATAATGAAACCAAAATACTACCTTTAAAAAACCACCTCGAAATGATAGGCACTCAATTTTACGCAAAAACCCGCCTACCCACACACCCACCTCCATCCTACCAATCACAGACTAAAACAACCGCCATCATCCACTGGTACCTTCTACAAACAAATCCTAAATCACATCCCCCCACCCCACCCCAATAACCAAACATATTCACACTCAACTAACTCATTCCTACTTGATAAACAGACCACCAAACAACATCCTTAACACCCCCCCTCCCGAAATAAACCCCGACTTCAGCAACCTCCCAAGACACTCACAAATCTCATTAGCAAGATTGAGATGTGGGCACCACCCTAACTTACAACAATACAAACACAAATACAATATAAATCAGACAACATTACCCACGTGTACCAAATGCGGAGAATCCCCGGAGACCGCGAAACACTTTCTATTACACTGTCCTTCCATTTCTCGCCCCAGAATCTCCTGGGGCATCACTTCCTTGGAAGATCTCTGGACGAGGCCAACTGCGGCGAGCGGCTTCATTAGCGAAGTGTGGCCACCTCAGCGTGGGGTGGTCAGGGGGTGAGAAGATATATATATATATATATATATATATATATATATATATATATATATATATATATATATATATATATATATATATATATATATATATATATATATATATATATATATATATATATATATATATATATATATATATATATATTTAAATCATTATACTCAACTTTACACCCATAAGACAAATAACTACTTCTAACTGATAAGCATTCTTTAGTAGACAAATCTACGCCAGTTCTACGTTTCACACCCCTATGACCGTCAACAACAACTCTTATCATAAACTCGGTACAACCGATGTACGTTCCTAAAAACTTACTCTACATTTTTAATAATTATAGAAATAATTTTAAATTTAAATACATTAACGGTTCAGTGATGTCTTTAAAAGTGAATAAACTACTACTTTATCAGACGATTCTTAAAACAACATTAATATTTATGAAAGTAACATGTTCACTTAATTTTATTATTAAAAAAAAAAAAAGTTACACCAATTACCAAGAAGAGAAAATGAAACAAAAATTACACTTCAGAACAGGACTATGTGGAATGTAGATTTTAAACAGATAAGTGTCTTATAAAATATATCCATACATTAGTTTTTACCATAAAAAATATTTCTTTTAAAACATCCATTTCCAAGTGAAATAACTTTCAATCCGAATAAACTTTAAAAAACCATTTAATTATTTTATTAGAATGTAGTTTAAAATTATGACTGCAAAACTAAAACAATTTATAAACTTAGTCTAGACACGATCTTTTCTAAACAACAGACTAAAGAAATTCAAGTTGTTTTTTTTAATTAAAGCATCTAAAAAAGACAATTTATTATTAACTCTGTATTCATTGTAAAGTCAATATCATTATGATGTTAATAAAATACAGTAACAACTAAGAACGTTTTCTCCCCATAAATATAACCAAAGTATTTATCTACTTGACGGCGATATTAGACAGGCATTAAATGGCCAAGCCACTCATCTAAAAATTGTTCTTCCTAACCAACACAAATGCGCAAAAAATATATAAAAAAAATAAAAATAAAAAATAAGTTGGGCCCAAGGTGAAGCCCATTCCTACTCCATTAATCTGTCTGAAAATACTTTTTAAACAGAAAATAAGTGTCATGAACGACGATTTCGAAAATCTCACGAACACAAACCCTGTCAAATGAATAAAATTTACCATAATAGTAAAATTTTCCTTATAATATCTTTTGTTTCGAGTAAAGAGACATTAGTAAAAAGAGATGCAACATCAAAACTTATCATAAAAACCACCCGCATTACTACTCTTAATGTCTTTCAAAACTCAAAATAACTCTTCAAACTAATGTGTAGAATTTTACATTGATATTCGTACACATTTAAAAATATTTGTCGACAAAACAAAAATAGACACAAAAATTTACGCCAAATATAACGCCACGGGTATTTTTAAAGGACAAATTAAATAATAAATGAATAATTCTAATAAATTATTATTATTAAGTAATAATAAATTAATAATAATAAATAATAAATTAATAAAAATAAATTAATAACAATAAAAAATTGTTAAGTAATAAAAAATTAATAAAAATAATAAATAATTAATAGTAATAATAAATTATAAAATAATAATAAATGAATAATAGTAATAATAATAATAATAAATAATAATTAAAAAAATAAATAATAAATAGTAAATAAAATAAATAATAAATAATAAATGATAATAAATTATTAATAGTAATAAATAATTAAGTAATTATAAATTAATAATAATAATAATAAATTAATATTAATAATAAATTATTAAGTAATAATAATAGATAATAAATGAATGATGGCAATAATAATTATTATTGTAATAATAAATTAATAATAAAATCTCTATCTTCCGCACATTCCTATTTATACCAGTTAAAAGCTAAAGGTCAGAAATATTCCAAAACCTGAATTCCAAAATTCCTACTTTTCAAGACCTATTTTAAGAATGTTGAGTTCATTTTCACAAAATCAGACCATGACCATTCTCTTAGACAGGGAAAATAGTATAAAAAGGTCAAAAAATAAAATATTCATCTTCCCTACATTACCAGTTAAAAGTTAAAGGTCAGTAAAATTCCAAAACTCAAATTCCAGGAATTTCAACTTTTCAAGAGCTATTTTAGGAATGTTGAGCTCATTTTCACAAAATGAGACTATGACCATTCTCTTAGACAGGGAAAATAGTATTAAAAAAGTCAAAAAATAAAATATTCATCTTCCCTACATTACTATTTATACCAGTTAAAAGTTAAAGGTCAGTAGCATTCCAAAACCTGAATTCCAACTTTTCAAGAACTATTTTAGGAATGTTGGGCTCATTTTCACAAAATGAGACTATGACCATTCTCTTAGACAGGGAAAATAGTACAAGAAGTATAAGAAATAGTATACGGAATATGGAGATTTTATATTTTGACCTCCTTATACTATTTTTCCTGTCTAAAGAGAAGGAATATGAAGATTTTATATTTTGACCTCCTTATACTATTTTCCCTGTCTAAGAGAATGGTCATAGTCTCATTTTGTGAAAATGAGCCCAACAGTCCTAAAATAGTTCTTGAAAAGTTTTAATCCTTGGAATTCAGGTTTTGGAATGCTACTGACTTTTAACTTTTAACTGGTAATGTATGGAAGATGAATATTTTATTTTTTGACCTTTTTATACTATTTTCCCTGTCCTAGAGAATGGTCATGGTCTGATTTTGTGAAAATGAGCCCGACAGTCCTAAAATAGTTCTTGAAAAGTTGGAATTTTTGGAATTCAGGTTTTAGAATGTTTATGACCTTTAACTTGTAACTCGTATAAATAGGAACGTACGGAAGATAGAGATTTTATTATTAATCTATTATTACTTAATAATAATTATTTTTTTATTACTATTATTCATTACTTAATACTAATTTATTATTACCATTATTCATTTATTATTCTTAATTTATTACTTAATAATAATTTATTATTAATATTATCCATTTATTATTATTATTAATTTATCATTACTTAATTATTTATTATTACTATTAATCATTTTTTGCTATTTATTATTTTTATTTATTATTTATTTTATTTATTATTACTATTAATCATTTATTATTATTATTTATTTTTATTAGAGCTATTAATCATTTATTATTACTTATTTTTATTAATTTTTTATTACATAATAACAATTTATTAGTGTTAATTTATTTTTATCAATTTATTATTATTTATTACTATGTTGTTAATTTATTACTTAATAATAAATTATTATTACTATTATTCATTTATTATTTAATTTGTCCTTTAAAAATACCCGTGGCGTTATTATTGGCATAAATTATTGTGTGGCAATTTTATTTTCAC
>SEYY01024362.1:17500-57500 GCA_009176605.1 Armadillidium nasatum | reverse complement strand
TTGGCATAGTTAAGTTTTTTCACCTCTCGTTGCAATTCCACGAGATTGTCCTTGAGGAGGAAGAGGTTAGGCAATAGAACCCCCGCGTACTCATTCTTCTCATCCTGCAACATATGCAGCCTAACAGCAATAGGCGTAATTATTTCGATGTACTCGGCAATTACCTCCTTGTCAGTTTTATTAAATATTGGAAGACAAGGCTTTTGTTCCATACAAATAAACCAATAAACAAAAATAGTTCATAATTAACCATATATATATATATATATATATATATATATATATATATATATATATATATATATATATATATATATATATATATATATATATATATATATATATATATATATATATATACAATATACTTTTTTTATCGAGGACAATTTGATATTTCTTAAATATCGATATTTTTTTTATATGTCGGCATTCCTAGTTTAAGTATTAACTTTTAATTAGCAGAAAGAGTAATAAAATTTGGCTGATTAAATAAGAAACTGAAATATAAGCCCAAAATTGTTTTTTATTAAGAAAAATGATGAAGCGCAAATTGGTAAGCGCAAATTTCAAAAAACTTCCGCAAAAGCGCAAAATATTTTTTTAAGCGCAAATTTGCGCTTTTGCGCTCTTAAAAAGTTGTTAAGCGCAAAATGCAAAAGCGCACATTTTCGAAATTTAGCGCAAAACGCAAAAGCGCAAAAAAAAATTTTTAAAGCGCAAATTGCGCTTTTGCGCTTCATTTTGCGCTTATGCCCACCTCTGATATATATTATATATATATATATATATATATATATATATATATATATATATATATATATATATATATATATATATATATATATATATATATATATATATATATATATATATATATATATATAACCCTTTAGGTTATTTAATAATTAATGATATCAAATATTTAAAACAATTTGTATTTCAAATAATTTTTTTAATAATCTTTTTACCAATAATTTTAAAACTAATATGCATTAAACTTCATTATGCTGGATTTCTCAAATTGTTTTTGTCTCAAATTAAAACTTATGGTTAGATTCGCTACCAACATTAATACTTCTGTAACAAGTCTTCAAAATATTCAATATTTTAACTTCAATGATTATTAGTTTAAAATATGTTTTCTTATAAGTAAAAGAATCTTGTGTTTCATCCCTAATGGGACAGATATTTTAATATTTTCTTGAGTTTCAAATTGATTTTAAATAGACCCTTACATCTTATCATCCAAATACTAAGGTCTACTTAGGGGTTTCAAAGTATAACACACAGAATGGTTGGACACTTCATACTCATCTCGTTGGGCAGGAGGTTAAATTGCTGTATTCTCAAGGATTTGGATCAGTTGATTAAGGAATCTGCGCACACACATTCTAGATCATCATAAAACAATTCCTCAATATTAATACAATTTTCTTTCATATTGGTAACTCTGACCTCAAACTTAAAACAGTGAATTTCAATATGTCCTTTTCCCACCAACTTTATATCCTATCTTAAATAATTTAATTCGGATTAGTGAGTGCATTGTGTATGGAGATTCTGCATTTACTATTCTTGTAATTATTTCTATTTGCAAGTGTCCACCGAAAATGTTGGAAATGAGACCGACCACTAACAGGATAAGTAGATTCGTTCACTTTTCCTCAAAATCTTTCTCTCCTCATAAACTTTAACTCCATAGCACTTTTTTCTTGTGTAATACTGACTACAGACAATGTGTATCAATACTGGTATAAACTTTTATTAATTTTCACACAATCACAAAGTTTTTTTTATCATTAATTATTAAAAAAAAATTTATTGCTTCTAGTCAAGGGCATTTCTATGTTTTCTAATATGGTTGTTTCTCCTCTTATTTTCAGAAATTAGTATATAATAATCTCATTGAAAATTTAACCTAATTATCTCTCTTCAGGAGTCTCATGTACTTACCTAGGACTACATAGATTGGGTGCACGGGATCTGTCATCTATGAAAATTAGAAAGTCAAGTAGACTACATGGCATTTCTACCTGACTTTTGGGGATGTGCCTCTAAGCTAACATACACCTTTCGGTACTTCTACAGATTTACATAGACCTTTCTGTACTGAATAAAATGATTATATTGTATATCATCTAAAAGAAATTATTTCCTCCCGATACTGTAAAGAAGTAATTCTTCTGAACATTTTAATTACCCAAATTATTCTTCTCACTTTTATTCTCTCTAAATTAAATGAAAACATCGTCAATCCTTTTTCCATAAATTATCAGATATCGTACTCTCTACTTTCCATTCTGTCATTTGCGTTACAAACTATTGGGAGTTCTCAGCGAGTTTTCCATGCGCAACTGAATTCTAAACTCCCCTCCTTCTGCTATCCTCTCTCTCTAATTATTCAAATCTGCCCCATTTTTTGCATCTACGCTTGCATACTATTAACATAAACGCCCTCGGTGCCAATAATATATTGGTAACTACATATCACAATGGTTGCTAGAGTGGCTTCCAAAACATTGGAAATTCTGTTCTTGATTCCAAAACTTTTATTCTTCTTCAGTTACTAAAACCGCACTGATCTAAACATTTTCCCTCGTGTAAGGAGTACTTCCTTTATTTGGAGTGGCTCTAGTTTCACCTTTAAGGTCGACTTCAAGGCTTAGGGATTAATAAAAAATTACTCTTTATTACCCAACTTTCACTACCTTTATGATGTAACACTAACAGTATATCGCTATTTAATTAACATTATAGGGCAGTTGTTCGAGGGTGCTGATCACTCGTATTCAAGACATTCAATGTTTCTGCAGCATATGGTACATGTAATGGCTTTACACAAAGTTTCTACGGAGATTGCTCTTGAACAATGGATTAAATTAGCTCATGGCTGATTCATTATAGTACTAATTTCAAGACAATATATATATTTTTTTTATCTTAAAATTTTTATACTGAATTTAATTTTTTCCACTTTAGGACTCACACGAGAAACTTATATTTACCTCAATCTTATACATTTCACATTATTTTTCACTTTTACAACTCTACCCATGATTGGTGGTAGTCAAGTGTGATTTCCCAAATTTCTTTGATTTGAACTTCAAGCCTGTGGCTTGCCTCACATTAAGCAATCCTATCTATAAGTAATCTTGTCGAAAATATTACCTCAAAATCCATCAAGGAAGAATGTTACGAAAAAAGCAAAATAACGGAATAAGACAAGGAGAAAGACACCAAAAATGAGATAAAATGGAAAAAAATTATAGGTCACCAGAAAGCTTTCAACATCTCAAACTGTCAAATTCTTTCAAATAATATATATACTTTGTTTACTTAAATTAAATGATTCTTGCCAAAATATAAACAATTTCAAAATAAAAACCAAAGAAAAGAGTTTTTGATTAGGCTTATCAGACACTAGAAATAAAAAAAAATTGCCTTATTAAAAAAATAAGACAAAGTGCCAATAAAAATTTTTATAATTTTATCAAGAAATTGGAACTTTTGGGAAAAATAAATAGGATAAATAGTTTTCAGTCAAGAATAACAGAATAAATTTAAGAAAATTATTATTGAGTGATACAGGTTAGTTATTCTGAATTTATATTATTATTAAGAAACTATTAATAACATTTTTTAAAGCATATAAATTAATATTTTGGTTCAGCAAAGGATTTAAGCTGATTACAAGGTGAAATAAATTTGGGATTTATTGCATGATCCGATCTTACAGTACTCCATACAGTAAGGAACTATAAAAGTTAATGTCATATTATAAAGGACCTAATTTGATTTTGTGTCACACTTGCTAAGAAATTTTCAACTTCTTTCCTTTCAAACTAAATCTAGCAATTTAGGCTTTAAGCAAGCAATGATATTTTCAATTTGAATTATATGTTCTGAATTCATAATTAAAAAAAAAAAACAACAACAACAACAACAACTAAGAATAGATGTCGGTAATCAACCATATGAGGATGTGATAACTTTATAAAATCTAAATGAAAATATGCCTGCCATTATCAATTAGATTGCATACTCCTGATATGAATACATGCATTAAAAATAAAAATATTTCCCTGATAACTTTCAAAACTTATAAATATGTTTTGTTTAAAAAATCAATTTGTACAAGTTTTACGACAAAAATATCACGAAAATATGTTTCAGAAGAAACCTGGTTTGATTTCTTATCAGTTTTCAAGGAATCAGAAAAAAAAAATTTGATATTTACCACACAAAAAAAAATACATTTCGGCCTATATTATTAAAATAAAAATAATTTTATTATTTTTGTTATAATAATTTTTACAGTATTTATATAAAATATATTTTTATTTAATGGTTGATTACCTATACAAATTGTTGGTTTTATAAAGTAGTTTAACGAACTATCTACCGACTTACGAACCAAATACGAATCTAAACGATAATAATGGTTGATGGAACTAAGAATTACATAAACTTAAAAATGACATATATAAGTTCATGCACATTACATGTGAGAGAATTAGAAGAGGAAGAAAAAAAAAAAAAACTTAAAAAGATGTAGAGAGAAAAGAAGAAAGCTGAAGAAGGTAAAAAAAAAAAAAAAAAAAAAAAAAAAAAAAGGCATCAGTACTCTGTCCTTTGCAAATCCTATAATAATTTAAAACATTTATACGTAATATCCAGTAACAAAACTTCTCAAAATAGAACAATAACAACAAAATAATTACATCATAATAATAATAATAATAATTATAATCATAATAATAATAACTACCATAGTGAATATGTAATGACAGAGTAATTTGAAGTCTAAGTCCAGAGAAACCAATTCCAATTATAATAAATAATAATAAAAATAAATAATAATAATAATAATAATAATAAATAATAATAATAATAATAATAATAATAATAATAATAATAGAGCATTAAGCAATTATATTTCAAACCGACTCACTTGATCAATAATAAATATTTCGATGGACGCTAACACATCAACGACTTTTGGACGCTTTTCATCATCATCATTTTTCTTCCCTTTTTCCTCTTCTAACAATCGTCTCAAGCAAAGTGGAGAAGCGATGATTATATCAGATTTGGAGAGTGGAGTACTTAACTGGAGTGATATATATATATATATATATATATATATATATATATATATATATATATATATATATATATATATATATATATATATATATATATATATATATATATATATATATATATATATATATATATATATATATATATATATATATATATATATATATATATATATATATATAATCAAATCTTTTGGCAAGAACTCAACCCTTCATTACTCTTTTCATTTCTTTATTCACAAAAAAAAAAAACCTAAGAATAGCTTGTCAGTCATAAACTATCTGAGGATAGGTGATAACTGAAGACTGCAGATGGTAATAAGAGGGTTACTTTGGAAGAACATGCTTGTTCTTAAATACATTAAAAACTGTGTTCCTCTTCCTCCTTTTCTAATTTACACTGTCTTCCACCTAACTTTCAATACCTTCTAAAACACCCAAATCAAACTTCTCTCCATCATTTAATATCAAGACTTAACTGGTAAAATTTTCTTTCAAATCCCAATTCCTGTCACATTTTAAAATTACCCGGGTCAAGTCTGCCCCACATTTACCCATTTTACTTATAAAATTATTAAATCTATGTGATGAAATTTATGAAGTATATAATGTAAATGAATATTTCTTACTAAATCCCTCTATGTCCAAGTATGTAATGGAAATATTGTATGCTAAACAAATTTCTTTTTCTTCCGCTCTACTCTTAAATTTAGTGGTGCCTCAGCTTGACTACACACAAATTTACAAACTAGCACTCAGGCTACCAGCTCTGCATCTTTACTGAATATACCAGCTATTCCCTTTTCTTTGAAATAATAATAATAATAATAATAATAATAATAATAATAATAATAATAATAATAATAATAATGGAAATAACTATGCTTTTAGGGGAAAAGAAGTGAAAAATGTACAAATTAAGTAGCACCATAGAAGAAGATTCTATTATTATTATTATTATTATTATTATTATTATTATTTTTTCAAATCTTATAAAAATAATTTTGTTATTGGAGCTCCTAACTTTGATTATTTTCTCTAACATTCTCAACACACACTAAACAATAATTAACGAATTATGTCTTTGGAAAATAAAAGCCACAGAAAAAGTGCTTCATCTGTTCTCTGTAATAGTCTTTATTGAGTTCTGCAATGGTAGCAGAGAGTAGCTGAAAAGGAATTAGTATGAATATGCGAGAGGAACAGCAAACAGAAATAAAACTCAAGACTCATAAGAACAGTTCCGAAATTCAGTGGAAAAGAAGAAGATTTTAAACAGTAGAGAAGACATGTTAAAGGTTGTTTAATACTAGAAGAAAATTTAACTTCAAGGGCTGGATATAAGATGGGAGTATTAATGAGAAGGCTCTTAATATTGTGGAAGATACACATGTACAAAAATTGAAAGGTAAAATTGTGCAGAATTATTGGGGTGGGGAGGGGGAAAGACTTAATAGTCTAAAAATTTACAGAAGTTAGGAATTTTATAAAATTGAGAGAATAAAGGAAAGAGACCATGACATACTATCTTATCAAGAAATGAGAAAGTTGCTAGGGAATATGCAAGAACAGGAGGACAAATAATGACTGAACACATGAAAGGTTGTCATAAGCTAGATCTAATTTAAGCGAAAATCAGAAATTTATTTTATCACAACTTGTGCTAAGAATGTAAATTTTTTTTTACTTATTATTTAAAGGATAATTAATATTTTTTTTATTATTATTATTTCAAAAGTAATTTTAAGTCATGTCTTACCCTAGCGTTGGATTATTTATAAGTAAATATTACTTTAATATAAAAATATTAATAAAATAAAGTCTTTGAGAAATAAAAGGTAGCGATAAAGAAGAAGAAGAAATAATAATAGTCTTTAATAGTTTGAAAATATTTATAAATTAAAAATTTTCAATCTGTGGTTCTTTACAAATATTTTTTCTTCTAAATTTCTTGAACAGATTATATTATTATTTTTTTTCTTAACAAGAAGTACTTTTAAGTAAAGGCCCATTTTATTTAACCTCTCCATGCCTATCTCTCTACTTTTCCAGCATATAACCTTTTAAATACATACATACATACATACTTCTCAAGAACTTTCAAATGTCCGTCAATTAACCTTCTCAATCAGCAAAACCAATAATAAAAATACATAAGACAAATATCTTTCAGTTATAAATTAAATTCTTCGGCTGCATACAAGATAGTATTTAATGAATATTAATCAGTCTAATTAGCAGTGATATTTTTATAAATATTTTGAAGTTATAAGTCAAATGAATATAACAAAATACTTACTACAATAAGTTCTTTGTTCCTAATCTTTTTTAACTGACCTTTAAAGCATTTCTGCTGAGTGCAACTCCAATTCTAAAATCATCATCGATATTGCCAGCAAATATCTTTTGATAATCTTCTGGTTTGTTTTTGTTAGAATCTGCTTCATCCTCTGGTGGTCCATAGTAGTGTTCAAATTCCTTTTTCTTCATAACTTCTAAGCCAAGAAGACTTATCATAGTTTTAATAAGTCTGCGAGAGAAAATATATATACCGTAAAATGGGGTACTTAAGAACACATAAGATAAATGGGTATAGTGGGCAAAAATAGGTCTTACATTATGAAATTTACATTTTAAGCCTTTAAATAATATAGTTTTATATCTTGGGTATTAATTTTTTAAATAAAATTTTTAATGTAATTTAATTTATTACGTGTGCGTGTTTTTTGTTGTTTATTTTACACAGACCTATAAATTTTTTGAATATTAAAAATATATTTATTAAAAAAAAAATAAATAAAATAAAATAATGAAGCATTGGAGCCACCAAGTAATCTTGAATATTTCTTATTGCAAAAATTGCGAAAGGGAAAGAGGTTGAAAATTTTGATGAGGTAAATGAAAACAAGTTGAAATTTTACTTGAGAATAATTCTTTACTCACTTTTACAAATATTTCCGGTAAAATACTGGGGAAAAAAATTTAAATTATTTTAGTTATTTAAATAAAATATTTTTTTTAACTTTTTAACAGAAAAATTGGTCAAACATTTTTATAAGGAAAAAATCCTTAAAAATATAGCTAGGAATGAACTTCATTGCAAGGAGCCTGCAAAGAATTAAATTTTACAAGTATCAATCTGCATAACAATCTTCAAGGATAAAAGGTCTGAAAACTATTTTACTTCACAATGAAGAAATGACCATTGCCTTAAACCTATCAAGACTTGGGGATTATATAGCATGGCGATGGAAGATACAGACCTGCAAAATTTTGCTAAGTACTATCTAGATTCTTGTGACAGGTATAAACCAGTAGATTGTTTAAATTACAATACCTGGTATTGAGTTTATGGGAGGATTTTTGAACAGGCAGTGAAATATTATCAAAATATGTCATCAACGTGCGGATATTTAATTACAGTGCTGTTCATGAAATATTTTGATAAATAAACGTATTACATAGCAAGGGGATTCCACCTGCATTTATTATAAACAATGATGAAACTAATTTAACTCACGATCCCAAAGGGAGGTTACAGATATTAAGGAGTTCCAACTATGCTGAAAAAATAATAAACACTTTCAAAGAATAATTTTTTCCACCATCTTTACAATAACTGCTGGATATAGGACCCTAGTTACATATGTGGTACATAAAGCTGAATGGATGCAATTGATATCCTCAATTGGTTTTACAAAGTTTTCTTGCTATACATGAAAGTTCTGCCTTCACAAGAGCCAAATAATTAAAAAAAAAATTTTTTTTTAATACGAGTATAATCAAAAAGTTCACATCTAACGATCAATGCCCTATTCTAGGATACAAACTTCTCTAGGTAGTATATACCTAGGATCCGCAATTGGGATCGAACAGGCGCCCTCAAATATGTAAATCAATCACTCTCATGTTTGTGATACTGTAGACGGCAGATTATCTCCTTACTTGAAATAATCCACCCTCTCACAAATGTGGGAGTAATAGTGTTCACATACGATTCTTCACCCCTGCCCCCCTCATTTTACATGTAGCTGTATCTGTTTCTCTTAAAAAATGTATGAAACACAGGTTTAACAGAGCGGAAAATGGGGAAAGGTAAATATATATATATTAAAGGTAAAATTTTCCCATTCTGTCCTAATACTATATACAAAATCTACTCTTCTCCTTGATGGAGAAAATGAATGAAAAGTAGAACCTCTTCCCCGTAATCTTGCTTCAAAACTTGTAAGTTTTATTGCTTTGACCTCTAGACCAGTAATACAAAAAGTAATGAAAATTGTCAAGTAGGGAGGTAGTTGAAGATGCAATTTAAGTAAATCCATTACTAATACAATTCCGTAAGAAAAATAGGGATGTAAATACACAAATTAAGAAAAAAAAAAAAAAAAAAAGAGGCCAGCTTCTTAAAGTCCTAGTAATGTAGAAAATTTCACTCCTCGACCTTAAGGAGGCTGGTTCTTCTTCCGAATCAACACGAAATAAATGAACTACCAATGAAAAAGTTGTGTTTCAATTTTATTATCTGAACGACTCTAGAAATTATTTTACTAGAAATGAAAGTATTTGCTGTGCAATTATTTACTGATACAATATTTACCAAAAATATATTATTTACGTAAACTAATTGAGAAAATAGACCAACTGCAGAGTGAAATATTATAGTGGCACGTAAAAGGCTCAAAAAAATATGGTAAATACTATTGCCATTTAAGCTTCAGGAAAATAGTACCAAAAATGCAAATTACCTACTGTCAATAGTAATAAATTTTCCTTTAAGAAAGTTTTTGGTGATAAAAGCATTAGGCAAATGCTAAAATTACTCAAGTAATAAACTATTCTTAATTTTTTAATTTTTTATAAGGTTAAAATCATTCTTTAGTATATTATAACTTGAACGAGTAATAAACTTCATAATTTTATATTTTTTATATGACTAAAATAATTCTTCAATAAATCATAACTTGCAAAAAAATATTTTTAATAATCAATTTTTTTTAATCACCTAACATTCCAAAATATAACCTTAACATTAATATTATATTACAATTTTATTATGAGAAAAAAAAAAATAAAATCAAATAGTAATGACTTACAGGTATTTGACATTTCTATATTCACATTTGCCCCACCTCCAAATATCATGGGGCAAATGAATGGAAACAGTGCACATTTGAGGTCATAGAATATTTCATTTAATGCAGGTGAGGGTCAGTCCAATTTCAAAAAAAGTTTATTATTTGAACGATTACCCTGAAATTTGCAGTGTATATGTTTTAAAGTTATTTGGAACCAAACTTCAAAATTAAAATTGAGTAGAAGTGGGAAATCGGTGGTCGAAATGACCTGAAAATTTAACTGTATATTCTCAGCCCCAATTGCAAGAATAGCAAACGTGCCGATTTTTAATATCTGCTTTAGGAAAAAGTTAAAGCACTTTGAAATTTTGGGGGGAGAAAAAAATAATTGCGAAAATATACCCTTTAAAAAATGTACATCAGAAGTTTTTTTATTTTTGGCAGATGTTTAGAAGAGGGACAGGGCTACAACTTTTATTTAGTACATTATTAAATGCTATTTGTTCTCTTCGAGATATAGCCTCTAAAACTTTTAAAAAATTTAAATTTCTTTAAAAATTACTATTTATTGAGAGGACATATCTCGAAGCCAACAAACGGAATTGAATGATGTATTGATAGAAAACTGAAGCCCTATCCCTCCTCTATACCTCTATACACCCACTAGAAATGATTTATTCCTTATGTAGTTTTTTTTTTTTTTTTTTTTTTAAATATTTTGTCTAGAAGGGTGAATTTTTTTTTTTAATAGTTGGTCGAATAAGGGTATATAACCTTTTTCCTATAAAGCAGAGGACAAAACTCTGTTAGAAGCTTTTATAGCCAATAGATTTTTGAATATACAGTCCAATTTTCAGATCATTCCGACCAGTGGTTTTGCCTCACCATTCATTTGAAAAAGGGGAAAATTTAAAAAAAAAAAAAACTTTTTAACAATTATAGGTACAGAAAAATGCTAGAATATAAGTTTTTTTCAGCAGGAAAAAAGCTATATACACTGACAATTTCAGAGAAATCGGTCAAAAATCTGCTTAAAAACTTATAAATGGACCCTCCCCTTTATAATGCATAACCATTCATAATTAGGATGTTTGCAGAGCCAAATGATAAGATAATCAGAAGAAGAAAAATTGCATTAAAAAAAATTAGCGTACAACCTTAGCAGCATTTTAAGAATTCCAGAATTTGTTACCAATTACCCTACTCTAAAGATATATATATATATATATATATATATATATATATATATATATATATATATATATATATATATATATATATATATATATATATATATATATATATATATATATATATATATATATATATATATATATATATATAATTTTTAACTTACTTGTAAGCTGAATTTCTGTACGGTTGTAGGATAAGAATTCTAGGTCTTGCAAAACCCTGATCTTCTAAACGTGGTGGAAGTTCTTTCTTATTTTCATACCTTTTTACTATTTTGTTGTGTTTTAAGACTTGTTCTTGTGCCTTCAAAATATGATTTAAACAATGAATTGCATAAACTCTCCTAACTTTATCCCATTTTTCATGATTGGCTTCAGTGTGCCAAAAATTCAAATAATTGGAGAGTACTGTATAAATTTCACTTTGCTCACCTGAAAACATTTTTGGTTTGATATTTTTAATCAATTTTTTATGAACGAATCCATTGGTAATAGCATCAAATGCCTTGGGTGAAGGAGAATCAGGGAAGACACCAATTTTGGGCAGGAAAATGTTGTCGTCATCATCCAACAATTTTTTTTCCTTCTTTTCAAGAGTTTTATCAATTTCAGGTAAATGGGCAAAAAGTCTACCTAAATGGGGCCAATTTACTTTTTTCAGCTTCCAGTTCGTAAAATCATCTAACAGAGGCTCCTTATCCTTTGGTAGGTTTCCATTGAAATGACTAAAAAATGGGTCATTCTTACACAGTTCTTCATTTTTTAAGTCTTTGTTGTCAAATTTTTCCTTACTGCTGAGTTCTTCTTCACTCTCAAATTCTTCTTCACTTTCAAGTTCATCTTCATCTTCACTTTCGAGTTCATCTTCATTTTCGAGTTCATCTTCATTTTCGAGTTCATCTTCATCTTCATTCTTCATTTTCAAGTTCATCTTCATTTTCAAGTTCATCTTCATTTTCAAGTTCATTTTCATTTTCAAGTTCATCTTCATTTCGAGTTCATCTTCATTTTCGAGTTCATCTTCATTTTCGAGTTCATCTTCATTTTCGAGTTCATCTTCATTTTCGAGTTCATCTTCATTTTCAAGTTCATCTTCATTTTCGAGTTCATCTTCATTTTCAAGTTCATCTTCATTTTCAAGTTCATCTTCATTTTCAAGTTCATCTTCATTTTCAAGTTCATCTTCATTTTCGAGTTCATCTTCATTTTCGAGTTCATCTTCATTTTTGAGTTCATCTTCATTTTCAAATTCATCTTCATTTTCAAGTTCATCTACATTTTCAAGTTCATCTACATTTTCAAGTTCATCTTCGCTGCTCAGCTGTTCTTCATTAGAAAGATCATTTTCATTGTCAAGTTTTACACTGTCAATTTTTTCTATGCTTCTTATTTCTTCTTTGGTAGTAAGTTCTTCATTAGTAGTCGTTACATTTCCACAACTTTTGGGATTCTGTAAAAAAAAAACTTTAGTTACTTACTGAAAACATAAATACTAAATTAAGTAATTCAATGTTATGACACCAGTATTTAAATGTAAATAAAAATTAAATTATAATTTCTAATCTTTATAAAAATGATTGCTATAAAAATGGAGGATAGAGGAACACCAATATGAGATCATAAAATGACTAATGAAAAATAAGCATGATTACCCTAAACAGTCGACAGGTCAAAGGCCGACACACCACTAACGAAATTGTCACTCTTCCAAAATGCAGACAACTTGTTTTGGTAAGGTCAAAGGGCCAATAACATTTTTTTTACAACTTGTCCAAATCCAACTTATAATATATTAATTGATATCAATTAATCAATAGATATATATATCAACACTCACAGGTCGGGGGTTACAGGGAGTGGAGCCCCCCATAGACAAATGTTCATGTGCCATGCATTTACTTAAGTATTATATTAAAAACTAAAATATATTTATAATTATTATAATAAAATAAAAAAAATAGGCTTACATATTGATTGTGTCGATATAAAAAAAATATATGATATTGGTCAAACAATCAACACAATTTTTTTACTTTATGGCCTAATCCTAGACAGTTCAAACTGAAAAGACAAGATTGACATTTTTTTTCAAAAGTGTCAAACTATTTTACCTGTCAATGTTTTGGGTATAGCTTCAAAATAAAATATTTTAAGATGCTACAGCTCCAAAATAACTCAATTTCTTCTGATGGCGCGCACACGCTCACACACACCATTTTGCCTTTTGAAAAATCTTTTCTTTTTTTTTTTTTTTTTTTTTTTTTTTTTTTTTTTTTTTTTTTGTAATGACTGCAAGGTTCTAATAAGTTTAATTACGTATTAGAAACCTTTTAGATATATTTGATAATCAGGGAAAATAACAGAATAATGACTTGCAGCCTATTAAAAAAAATTTTTTTTTTAAATAAACTAAGATCCACTAAAATATTTTTCTCTTATCTTTTTTCAGTACTCCTTTTATACATTATTCATTATTCTACTTAGTTTCTTTAATTAACAAAAAAAAAAAAAAAAAAATTTTAACAATTTGTTTTATAAAATTATTGTTTTCAGAGTTTAAGAAAATTCATTCATTTTTTTTTTTCAAAACAAATAGGTAAAACATAATGATATACCGAATAAAGGAGTCACAAAATTTAACTGAGACTAGCAATAAGTAACATGACAGAAATTTCTTTCCAATATTATTTTTTTTAATATTGTTTTGATTACTTACTCGAATACTTGCATAAATTTAATTTCCAAAGAACCAATGAGGAAATGGCATTTTCAGCCGAAGACACACAACAATCCTATTCTACTACACAAAAGGTATTTATTATGAAAGGATATCAAATAAAGTAACTTTCCTAAGAAAACTAAAATGTAAAGAACTAAGGATTCTGAGAACTCCAAAAGAAAGAATATTTCATAAATTAAAATCAAGGAATTACTAAAACAAATTTTCTGTAATACAAATCTGTTAACCAAAAATATAGATATCAATAAAAATATGATTCAAAGTAAGCTTTTTGAACAATTATGGCATTTGATCGAGTTTCCTCGGAAAGATGAATCCTGCAAACAATAGACAATAAATAAGTCTAGACAAATCAATTTTTTTCATCTACTACACTCATACATAAATTACTAGACCAATCTTGAATTCTTCAATCAGGAATTGAAACTTAACAACTAACAAAAGACCTCTATTGCTGATTTGAATAGTCTTGCCATAAATTCAGAGCTTGAATACTTTAATCTAGCTTGCATAAATAACAGAAGAATCCTTTCCAACAGCATCTATTCAAACACAAAATATTATTTCTATATATCCTAAACTCCAAATAAAATATATATACTTGTCCGCCAATCAACTCAAATAATTGCAATGCACGTTTCATATCAAAATAATGAGTTGCTAAGCTTTTTACTATATTGTTATTGATAAACGAGAATATATTAATAGGATTTAAATGTGGTTTTCTTTTAAAATATAGGAGAACTGTATATGGAATAGAGTTATTCCATAAATCCAGGACTATAAGATGAATCTCATTTTGAGATGAAAATTCTTTATATTTAAAAACACAACCTGTGAACCCATATTTTTGTGTCCTTACTTCCTTAAACTTACATTAAACATTGATTTTTGGGTATAAGTTTTTTTAGCAGCATATTAAGTGCACACATACTAATGTTTCATCTGGGAATTTCTTTAAATGAAAAATTTAGAGATCTAAGAAATGAGAGAGGCTGCATCTACAGGGGAAGTTATGGACAAACTGGAGCCCTGGCTAGGGACCGACCGGGGTTGGAATTTGGCCGGGGTCACCCAAATTTGGCCGGGGCCGGGGCCGGGGTTCTGGCTGGGGTTTCCTAAAATTTGTAAAGAGGTCAAAAGAACTGAAATTTAAGGTTAAGAAAATTAGATATAAGGTTTATTTAATTGTAAGGAAGGAGTAGAATAGCCAACATTCACTTAAATTAATGATTATATGCATTTTCTCCAAAAAAAAAAATCAAAAAATTATTTTTGTATAATTAGTTTAAAAAAAGTACAAAAATTAAAAAAAAAAATATTCTAATTCATAATAGTGATTCAACAGGTTTACTTAAGTAAGACCCTAAGGTAAGTTTGAAAAAATGTAAGATATAAAATTATCAATTTAACCTATATTTATACATTTCATTGTTATTTTATTGCCATGTATCAAACTTGTATCATTTAGCTGCATTATTTAAAAATTATTATTTTGTTTACACTTTCAGTCAATATGACTAAAAAGTCAGCCTCTGCAGTATTTGAATACTTTACAATGTTTCAGGATAGGCTCGAAATAGCTAAATTTTTAACATCTGCAGTCAGAAAATTAGAAGAGAACCTACGGGTGCTACAAGTAAAAAAATTTCAACCAAATCTTTTTGGAGTATCTAAAATCAAAACACAAAGATGAACATTCACTAGCAGAAAAGGAGCTGTCAAAAGAAACAGAAAAGAAAAAAAAAATCTTAATTTTCTTATATTTTGTTTGAAATTTTTTTTTTATTATTTGATTGATTGAGCTGAAATTTTCAAAGTATTTGAATTTTTTCACAAAGTTCTGAGTTAATTTCGAGCATTTTTTTGAGTCTATAACGGTTTGAAACTTATTTGAACTCAAAGTTAAAAAAAATGAATAACTAGATCAAGCCACTAGTCCACATGAGCTGAAAATTTAGCTGAATACCTTTGCTCCAATTTCTTGCATTTGTGGGAATAGGTTTTTGATATCCCGTCTAGAAAAAAGTTATATAAGGACTTGAAAAAAAATTTGCAAAAATCGTACCCTTCTGGAGAAAAATATTTTTTATAAAAAACGCTACCTACTATTTTTTTTATTTGTGAATATTGTTTAGAAGAGGGCAGGGCAACAATATTTATTTAGTGCATATTTAAATGCTCTTTGTTTGAAGCGAGATATAGCCTCTCAAACTTTGGGAATTTTTGAAATTTGGCCAAAATTGGACATTTTTGAAGGCTATATCTCAAAACCAACGAATGTCATTGAATAAAGTACATAGAGGAATTTGTAGCCCCACCCCTCCTCTATACACACCAAAAATAGGAAATGTCATAGTTGTATTTTTTTTTTTTAAAAATTTGTCAGAAATGGTGGATTTTTTTAGTTCAAAACAATTTTTTTTTCTATAGTTGGTCAGTTTTTGGCTTATAACATTTTTCCTATAACTCTGGGAACAAAAGTCTATTAGAGACTTTTGTATCCCATTTAATTTTGAATAAATAGTCCAATTTTCAGCTCATTCTAAAAAGTGGTTTGGCACTGCCATTCAATTAAAAAAGGGTAAAATTTCAAAAAAAAAAAAACTTTTAACCGTATTAGACTCGGAAAAACGCTAGAAATGAACTTTTCTTACAGGTAAAAAATCTATAGATCTGAAAGTTTCAGCAGAATCGGCTGAAAATTTAAAAAAAAAAAAAAAAAATTTAGGTATAATTTGCCATTTTAACCCCGGCCGGCAACCCCGGTTTTCCCTGATTTTTGGCCGGGGCCGGGGTTGGCCGGGGCCCCGGTCGGTTCATAGCCCTGGCTAAAAATCAGAAAAAACGGGGTTTGCCTGCTGGGGTTAGAAAGGCAAATTATACTTATTAATGGTGGATTAAATCAAATAAAATATAAGAAAATTAAGATTTTTCTTCTTGTCTTGTCAATATTTTCTTTTTCTTTTCTGTTTCTTTTAACAGATCCTCTTCTGCTAGCGAATGTTCATCTTTGTGTTTTGATTTTAGATGCCCCCATAAATATTTGGTTGAAAATTTTTTACTTGGGGCACCTGGAGGTCCTCTTCTAATTTCCTGGCTGCAGATGTTACATTTAGCTATTTCAAGGCTATCCGGAAACATTGTAAAGTACTCCCATACTGCTGAAGCTGATCTTTTAGCCATAGTGACTGAAAGTATAAACAAAATAATAATTTTGAAATAATGTAGCTAAATGATACAAGTTTGATACACAGAAATAAAATAGCAATATGCATATATACAGGTTATATTGATAATTTTAAATCATACATTTTTTTCAAACTTTAACTTAGGGTTTTACCTAAGTAAACCTATTGAATCACTATTGTGAATCAGAAAAAAAAAATTTCAAAAATTTTTGTACTTTTTTAAAACTTTTATTATACAAAATCTGTAATTTTAAAATTTATTTAAGAGAAAATGATTATAATCATTAATTAAAAGTGAATGTTGACTATTCTACTCCTTCTTTATAATTATATAAATCTCAATTAAAATTACAATTAAATTTCTTAACCTAAAATTCCAGTGCTTTTGACCTCTTAACAAATTTTAGACAACTCCAGCCAAATTTGGGAAACCTCAGCCCTGGCCCTGACTAAATTCCAGCCCCGGTCGGTCCCTAGGGGAACTACCTAAGATATTTAATTAATTTACAATACTGAGAGATTTTTACTTAATTTGAGTAAAAATATTCAAACAAGTTCAATATCCACCCTAAGTTTGTAAAGAAGGTATTAAACTCCCCAGTAACCAACCTGATCCCAATATGTTTCAATCAAATCACCTTAAAATTGTGATTTCTATCAACTGAAAATAAATATCATGGATAGAAATCCACAGAACTATACCTACTATTTAATTACTCATTCATACTGTACTTACACATTTGTATGAAAAATTAATAATATAATAATTGTAGTAAAAACATTTAAAGGTAGTATTTTAGAATTATTTTGGGATATATAGTTTTGGATACAAATAAGTTATGTTGGTGATAGTGGAAAGCAGCAGTAGAAGTAAATATATATACTATTAAAACAAACCTTTTTCAGCTTTTTAATTCTCTTCTGCTTCAATTTTTCTTCTTCCCTAACTCGTTTTTTATTTCTTTTAGAATTGCCACTCATTTTCAGAATGTAAATAAAGTATAAAATTTAAATTTACACACAATATAATTCTGCAATTAAAAAAAATTAAATTATGTAATGTATATTGTATATATATACTATATATATATATATATATATATATATATATATATATATATATATATATATATATATATATATATATATATATATATATATATATATATATATATATATATATATATATATATATATATATATATATTACTACTACAGATTTTATTGAATGTCTTCATGTGTACAGAACTTTGTGAGATAAATTAGACAGCATCAGTCTTGCCTCTATGACTCAAAGTCACTGAGATATGATCCTTCAAATTTTGCCAAAATTTTAATTTTTTAAAAGTCATGCCAATTTTTCATAAACTAATAACTCAGTCGCTATATATCACACCAGTGATCTAAATAACAATATAAAGCTCTTGAGTACTTCTCAAGCTTTAAATCTAAAAATTTATCCTCAGAGTTCAAATAACACCAAGACTCTTAATTAATATGACTATGGTTATTATATGGTCTACTTGACATTCCTCAATATTCTGCTCTCATAATCCAGTTAATATCAATATATAACAAATAAGCATGTTCAATGAAATTTATAACAAATATTTAACCAGTGAGAAATAAAATAATCACATGCTTTATCAAGACTAAGAAATATAACTATTAAATGGTCAAATTAACACATAATTGCCATTTCTGAAATATAAATCTTTTCATTTTTAATTTATAACTTAGACCCAGTTAACAGATTCAAGTAAAATCTAACTAATTTGTTTATAGTTTGGTTTAGTAAACTGTATATTGCATATGTAACTGTGTGGTTGATTTGACTGTTTTAAAAAAATTTGAATGAGAGATGATAATTGCTAGGTAAATTGATTACATGTGCATTCTATTCAAAGTTGACTTTTCAAACAAAGGTACACTGCTGAAATAAACAGAATTTTGAAGCCATATAGTCAGTAGGTCACCTGACAACCATTAATCTCTTACAAGGAACATGTCTGTGATAATCATAGTAAGGATGCATATGAGAGCTATTCAAGCTTGCATAACTAATATTTGCACTTAGTAATTCATGTTTTAGGTCTCATTGACACACACTATCAATTTTTTTTTCTTAATTTTAATGTATTTATAGTACTCTCTTCAAAAATGGTGATAATTGGTTACCTGTTCTTTATACTAAACAATTACTAAAAAGTGGATTTTATGCTAGCCTTGGCTAAACTTTTATAGTAATTACTCTATTTTTTGTATTTATATTTGATCAGCTTTACAGTCAAAGGAATTTTATCAACCTAGAACAATATAAATAAAGTTAGGCAGACCCTGTCCTATCTAAAGCAAGAAAATTTCCTCTAAATGAAAAAATTACTTCATTATGGAGAAAATTTTAATTTTCTTTCCAGAATTTTTTTTAATTCTCTCTAACTGATTACCAAGCAATTCTTACATTTTCATTTTACTTCATTCAATTTAAAGTCTGAAATAAAATTTCCTCTTCGTTCAGTATTATTAGCCTTTGGTTAGTCCTAAATAGTGAATATCTATATTTTTAATATTGAAAATACATATTACAATAAACTCTGATAATTAAACCATATAACCTTAAGCCAGGGGTTCCCAGTCTTTGGTAAATATCCAGTTTACGTCTCTTAGCTGGTATTTAGGTGTTATTCAAAATATAAACTGAAAATGTAATGTATATCGTATTACTATTTAAATGTGGGGGAAAATCAAATTTGTTAAATTAAAATATACTTAAGGTAATAAAAATAGATTTTGAACATCATAAAGCTTGCCTATCATCTGCAACTTGTCAACATCACATAAGATATTAGGCAGAAGAAGGTAATTCAAAATATATATATATATATATATATATATATATATATATATATATATATATATATATATATATATATATATATATATATATATATATATATATATATTATATATAAAAGTTTACATCTCACAGTCGTTACCCTATTCTTGGAGAATAATATATCAATATTAATCTAACAAAATAATTTAACAACCTAACCTTGACTTGAAGGGTAAATATACGCTAACAGCCAGCAAATAGGCCTAACCTAAATAAAAAGATGCTAAAATGTACTTTTTAAGTTTAAATATCTAGCAACAACATTTTCTCTTACAAAATATCAATATTTTTTTTGTGATATCATTCTCTGCATATACAGCTAGAAGGTGTAGGAACGTTCAGTTTAGTCAGCCTAATTATGCCATTTTATAACAAGATTTTTAGTAATTTAACCATTTTTAAATTTATTAAATTTGATTTTCACCCAAATTTCAAGTTTTTCTTCAATATGCATTATATTTCCAGTTAAAATTTTGAATAACTAAATGCCAGGTAAGAGTCGTAAACTGCATATTAACCCAATCTTCTGTTTTGTTTGTGGACCCCCTGAGTCCTAGCTTAGTGTATGTGAACCCCATATACTCATGTAATATTCCTAAATTAAATTGTCCCCTGGGGGTCCATGTGGATCCAGGTCGGGAAACGCTGACTTAGGCTAAAAAGGATACCAAGCACAAAAAAATTAAATAAAAATGAATAGTTTTCAGCTAAATACTGAATGTCTACGCTTTTATGTTGAAAACACATATAAATCTCTGGTACTTAAAAAAAATGGAAAAAAAACTATAATCTTAGCCTAAAAAGGATATAAGGCACAAAAAATGAACAAACCACAGGCATAAACAAGGTAACTTAAAATGTAACCTATAAGCGATGGACTGTAAACTTTCTATTTTTACCCGTTCGCTAAGAATTTTCTAGACCGTTTAACAAATAATAGTTATAAATACTTTTTCTTTTTCAATTATTTTACTTAGTATTTTAGTTAATTGACAAATAACAGTACAAAGACAATATATTCTACATTTTTTTAAAACATTTTAATTAACCATCTTACTATTTTTCTTATTTATTTTTTTACTATATGTTTAAAAAAATTTTACCTCACGGGAATTACACTATTTAAGTATGGGAAATATAGTACCTTGTTAGGTTGGGATTTTGTCATATTCTTCACACTTTAGCTAGAAATTTGCAATCTCAAAGCTATCTCTCAACAAAATCAAAAGTTTGTGATGTGTTAAAGTATAAATGTTCACAAACATATCACCAACGGCTAATTTTAATTTATCTTTAATAATATCAACTTTTTTTCTTTAGCTAGTTTACGTAGCTCTGATCAGACATAAGATATTTTGATCAATTTGAAAAGCATTGAAGCAAATGAAAATTTTGATCGAAAGAGCAATGAAGCAGTTATTTACATAAATTTTATATATTTTTAAAATAATTCAACTCCATGCAGAGCTTGCATCTAACTTATCTCTCCAGGTGTAGATCTATATCTTTCAGTAATATTAATCATGAGTTTTCAAAAAAAAATAAATAAATAAATAAAAAAATAACAGTTTAGTTTCATATTCGTGTTTTTTCTTTTATGTCTTCAAACCATGCTAGTAAGAAATCTTTTTTATTATTATTATTATTAAGTTATCATCATCACTCACGGGCAGAGCCCTATTCGAGGAATGTGGTTCTTAGCCAGGGGAAATTGGGGTATATGACATTTCTGACAAAGTTGATCAGTTACACAGATTATTTAGGTTTTGGATAGATTATTTAGGTTTTGGATAGGGAAGCCCTGCTCCGGTAGAGTCAAATCAAGTATATTTTTGACCACCAGTGGGAGTGATTTTGAATCCTTAATAGCCGGACTTTCTCTGTAGGTGCAATTTAGAGAGAATGTGATATTGTATGTGATGGAATAGCGTAGAATGTTGCAAATGTTGACTATGTTTTTAGCCATATGGGAGTATTGAGTTTAGCGTAATAATACACCTTGCAGTAAACTGTAATTAATTAATTACCTACAGAAAATACCCTGCACATTAATAACTTAAGTTGGGCAAAGTAAATTTGTTTCAAGTAAAAATTCATCTTTTTTTCAACTATTCTTAACCAAGCAACCTTTTAATGTTTACGGTTTAGCTAATGTATTGCCGATATATTAATACCAGCTATGTCTATTCATTTTACTGTTCAGTAAAAGGGAAATGATAAGTGTATAGTTTTCTTTAATTAAAATCACAAATATAACGTAGCAGCCAAACACAATTTAAAACTATTTCATTCCAATAAGTTTTTCAACTTTCAATATAATATGGTCAAATAAGTTTTAGTTTTAAATAAAATACTGGAGTGTGAAGTACAATCACTTATAGATATGGTAGTTATGAAAAAAAATCAGGGTTCAAAGCTAGAAAATTCCTTAAAACTCGAGTGTATATTAATATTATCTTAGCCAACTAGAGAGAGTTCATAAAAATTTATTAGGGCATTCATAACAAAATATTAATATATAGAGTCTATTTAATATCAATTTGGCTAGCATATGGTCCATATTCGGGGAAACCAAAGAACATGATGCTGATTAACTTGACAATGATGTGGAAGCATTAGCCCTATTTTTATATTGATTAGTTATCAAATCATGCTAGATGGCAATTGATGATTCTATAGAATTAGTATTAGCAACAAAGCTTCAAATACATGACCTCAACTTGTAATCAGTATTTTCACTCAAAGATAATTTATTCTTATAACTTTCGATGGTGTGTGTTTTAAGAATTATATTTTTCAAGCACTGAGGTTGACTAGTTTACCTACTTAAGTCTCGTTTTTTACTTAATTTAAATATTAGTATAATTAAAGATTTTAAATGTTCATGTTTAGAGTCAGAGCACACTAACTCGAAAAATTATAACATTATAAGCGATCAGCACTTAATACATGAAATTGTTTAAAAATTGCTGTTTTAAAATCTCCTTTTGATAAAACTTACAATATTATAAAAGTTTACTTGAATGGAATTTGTAGTTAAAACTAAGAACTCCAAGCCTATGGACACAATTTCCTTGAGGGGTCAAAGGATTATTTTATTAGTTTTCAGCCATATAGTATTTTTTTCAAATGTACCAAATATGGTGGCGATGGAACTTACTAAAAAATTAACCTTACTTATTTATTTACTTATTTATTTGACAACTATAACAAAGTTAAAAAAAAGAAGTCCCAATATTTCAAATCATAATAGAGGAATAGTTCAATGTTAGATTCCAACACTTGGCGTATATTTCAGTTAGAAAAATTTTGTAATTTATTTAATTTTCTACCTATTTACAAGAAACAAAATGGAAAATGCATTGGACCAGTTGTAAAATATTGATTTCGAATGTTTTGTAGGTTAGCGACAACAGAGGGTCAATTTTTTTTTAGTGCCAATATCTTAAATTGAACAAATAACTTTTACAGATAGCTTAATTTTCTATAAACAATATAAATAATAAATAAACATTTATTGCATTTTTTTCCTTTGGAATAAATTTCATAATTTAAAACTTAGGATAATTTTTTTTTCTTCTTCTTCGGATCAGTCTGAAAAATTTATGATCGATAATACTAACAGAAATAAAACTTCTCAGAATATTGAATCCATTTTTTCTAAATCTCAGTTAGTCCAATGTTCTGTACATTCTTTTTTCCCAAAGTGATGCAATAATGAAATGTACTATTTATGAAAATAACGATTCACTAATGAAGGGACCTAATATAAATCAAGTTATGTAAAAGATGTTGAAATTCAAAAAATAGTACACAAAGGTATCCTGGAATAAAATATTAACTCTCTTATTGTTGCTAGATTTATAGTATACTGCATGAGATTACATTACTGCTCTCTGTGAATAAATTTAAAATCCGTCATTAATAAATAATCTCTCTAAGTTTCAGAGAGAAAATTAATAGAGCATTACTGTTTAAACGGTGTAGCGGAAACTTTTCAACAACTGGGAGGATATGACGTCAGCGATCATTCTTATTATTTATATCAGCACAATTGAAAGGAGAGGTTGCTAGATCTAATGTTCTTTAGGTTGCAAGATTGTAGGTATTTTTTTATGCTTAACAAATAGTATGGAGTATGACCGTCTATAATTTAGTGTCTGATCATAGGAGAAAAAGTGATACAGTAGGCGATACTCGGCTGGAACCACTAAGTATTTATTTTTTGGACAACTTTCAAAACTTAAAAATGACCCTGTTCGTGAGGTAGTATATATATATATATATATATATATATATATATATATATATATATATATATATATATATATATATATATATATATATATATATATATATATATATATATATATATATATATATATATATATATATATATATATATACCTTACCTTATATATATATATTACCTTATATATTTACATTATAGAAGGTAAATTTTGGAAGCACTCTATGTATATGTATATTGTACATTTTTGTTCAAAATTAAATTGTAAAGGCAAAACAGTTGAAGTTGATGAGTCATTGGAAGAGAATAGAAAATTTATAAGGGCAGATAAGACGAGGTTAGGTTAGGTCTAGCTAAGTTAGTTTTAGTTTGGTTAGGTTAGGTCTAGTTAAGTTAGTTTTAGTTTGGTTATGTTAGGTCTAGTTAAGTTAGTTTTAGTTTGATTATGTTAGGTCTAATTAAGTTAGTTTTAGTTTGGTTATGTTAGGTCTAGTTTAAGCTAGGTTAGGTTATATCTTGTTAGGTTACATTAGATCTGGTTAAGTTATATTAGGACTTATTTATATATATATATTACATTACAGCTATTAGAATTCTTTAGATGAAATTGAAAATACCGTCACGTGGAAAATCATGTGATAAATGGCAGGATATTTGTCTACCTTTATATGGCCAAATTAAGAAGCTATACAAGAAAAGATCCATTCGTGTCTTGTCTTTTGGGAATTGCTAAACATTTATTTTATGAAGAGTAAGCATAATACAATATATATATATATATATATATATATATATATATATATATATATATATATATATATATATATATATATATATATATATATATATATATATATATATATATATATACACTGATTAAAAGATTTCCAGTGTTTGAAATAGTTAGAAAGAGGATAAAAAAGGGGAGGGAACACCTTTCAAAAGAAGAAATGATGAAAAAAGAAGAAAGAATTTGCCGAAGAATTTCTGTAATTTCGACAATTTCTTTTATAGGTTTCTTCATTTGGTGTCACTGAACTTAGTGTGTGTGTGTGTGTGTGTGTGTGTGTGTGTGTGTGTGTGCGAAAGAGGGATTGAACGAGAAAGTTGGAAAGGATAATCAAGTTTTTTTTTTTTTTTTTTTTTTTTTTTTTTAAAGTTATTTACTATAGGATTGTGTGTATGAATGTGTGTGTTTGTGTGTGCCTGTGTGCGATTGCGTGTACACATGACCGTGTAAAAAATGTTTATAATAACGTGTCATTAATATAGAAGTTTAAAACTGTAAGTACATTTAAATATACATGCATCCAAGTATGTACTTATGAATATGAATGTGTCTACATATAGGTATGAATATGTATATATATATATGTATGCATGTATGTATAAATACATGCATACATGTATGTATGTCTGTTATTTTGAATACACTTTCAATTTTTATCCAAAATAACCAAATCTATTAAACACAATTTTCATTTTTATAAAAAGGCGTTTTTAGCTTTATATACACTATTATCGATGCTTATTATAGAAACTTATTACCTATATATATATATATATATATATATATATATATATATATATATATATATATATATATATATATATATATATATATATATATATATATATATATATATATATATATATATATATGACCTTAAGCAGTTGGTGCATCTCTCTACCCGTATCCATGTTCCCCTTGGTGATGAACCCAACATACTTGATCTTTTCCTAACTTCTTATCCTTCTCCTTACACTGTTAAACTCTTTCCTACTCTGGGTTCATCCGATCACATTCTTATCTCTATCTTGTTCTGTCTCTTCAAGTCTTCCGCAAGAATGGCCCCAGCCTTCGGCGAGGAAACGTTTCTAGCATTTCGGTGACACTAGCTGGTCTGACTTTGTACTTTTGTACTTTTCTGATTTTCATGGAATGATTACTATTTCCGTGAGAGGTCTCCCTCAGAGGGTGCAGAGCGCATAACTAAGGTGATTCTCTCTGGCATGGAGGGGTAAATTCCATATTCTTTCCCTTCTACTAAACCTAACAAACCTTGGTTTAACTCTGCTTGTTCTTGCGCTATCCGCCGCAGGGATGCTGCCTTCAGGGATTACCGTCGTCTTCAAGCTCCAGAAACTCACGCAACTTATATTTCATACCGGAATCGTGCAAAATCTATCCTTCATAACACTAAAAATTCTTTTCTCCGCCGCAAATGCAATAATTTTTCTGGTTCCTCTTCTTCTTGCTCTTTCTGGCATTTTGCAAAAAAAATGTCAACTCTAACTTTGCTTCTTCCTTTTTCCCTCCTCTAGAATTTTCTGACGGTTCAACTGCCGTTTTGGCTTCCTCTAAACCTGAGTTCTTTGCTCAAACATTTGCCTCTAATTCAACCTTAGACAATTCCGAAGCTGTTCCTACTCTTTCAACCCCTTCCATCTCATTTAATCTTATCACTGATCATCAGTATGGGTTTTGTAAGAAACGCTTTACTGGTGATCTTCTTTTCTTTTGCTGTGGCGCTAGCCATTCGAAAGTTTTTGATAGAGTCTGGCACGAAGCTTTGATTTCCAAACTTCCTCTTTCAGAATCTATCCTTCTCTCTGTGGCCTTCTTTCTGATTTCCTTTCTGGTCGTTCTATAGAAGCTGTTGTAGACCACCACCATTCATCCTATAAATCTATTAATAGTGGTGTTCTTAAAGGATATGTCCTATCTCCAACACTTTTTCTAAATTTCATTAATGACCTTCTCTCTATTACTTCATCTCCTATCCACTCCTATGGCGATGACTCCATCCTTCATTACTATTTTCAGTTTGAAAAGCGCCCCTCCCAACAGTAGTTAATAGACACAAGGAAGGGTAAGCCTTGGGGCAACTAACCTCTAATTTATCTCGCATTTCAAATTGGGGCAGAGAAAACATGGTCGTTTTCAATGCCTCAAAAACTCAATTCCTCCATCTCTCTACTCGACACAATCTTCCATACAACCTATGATATATTCTTCGAAAGCACACAACTCAACCTTCATCTCTCCTTAATATTCTGGGTGTTTCTTTTTCTTGTGATCTTTCTTAGAAAGATCACATTACTTCTCTTTCTAAACAAGCTTTTAAGAGGTTGAGCATTCTGAGGCGCCTTCAGAAATTCGTCACACCACCCCAGTTGCTTGCTCTTTATAAGGGTGTTGTTCGCTCCTGTATGTAGTACGCTTACACATCTGGGGTGGTTCCACTCATAGAGCTCTCCTTGAGGTGGAGTCTAGGCCTTTTCGACTTATTAACTCCCCTACTCTCACTATTTCTCTCCATTCTCTTTCTGTCCATCGAACTGTTGCATCGCTTTCTCTATTCTATCGCTATTACAACGGACACTGCTCTTCTGAACTCTCTCATCGCATACCTCCTCCTTTGAGAAGAGTTCGTGCGACACGTCTTTCTACACAGCCTCATCCTTTCTCTGTCCAACTCTCTGACCCCAGACTTAACCGCTATGCTCAACCTTACATTAACTTTACTGGTAATGTCTGAAACACACTTCCTTCATATATTTTCCCAATTTCCTATGACTTACATACCTTCAAACGTCGTGTTTCTGGAGATGTAGGCCTTTAATCTGACCAGGATCCCTATATGCTCCTTTCTCTGGTGGAAATTTGGTAGGCCTCTGGCCTTTGCCCACCAGACGTAAATATATATATATATATATATATATATATATATATATATATATATATATATATATATATATATATATATATATATATATATATATATATATATATATATGAAACTAATAATGCATACATTTATCAAATAATTGATGTTCTAATTCTCATTTGCAACTAACGGTGGTTCAACACCCAGAGGAGGCTTGTTCTTTACGTTACTATAATTGACTTTTAAAGCTAATATATATATATATATATATATATATATATATATATATTATATATATATATATATATATATATATATATATATGTATTGTGTGTGTGTGTGTGTGTGTGTGTGTGTGTGTGTGTGTGTGTGTGTGTGTGCGTGCGCGTGTGTGTGTGTGTGTGTGTATGAAAACAAAAAAAGTAATCGGTTAAGTAACCCCTTCATTGCGACGCTTAAATAAAACAAAATTTAGTGATAAATAAAAAACAATAATAATAATAATAATAATAATAATAATAATAATAATAATAATAATAATAATAATAATAATAATAATAATAATAATAATAATAATAATAATAATAATAATAATAAATAAATAAATAATTTTACCTATGTAGAAATTGAATAAAAATATTTTTGGAATCTCTCTATAAATTAATAATAGAATAAAATAAATAATATAAAAAAATAGAACAAAAATTTTTATATTAAAATTAATGGGTCTAGTTAAGTTAGGTTTTGGTCTAGTCTGGTTATGTTACGTCTAGTTTGGTTAGGTTAGATCTAATTTGGTTAGGTTAGGTCTAGTTTCGTTAGGTTAGATCTAATTTTGTTTGGTTAAGTCTAGTTTGATTAGGTTAGATTTAGTTTGGTTAGGTTAGGTCTAGTTTGCTTATGTTAGATCTAGTTTAGTTAGGTTAGGTCGTTTGGTAAAGTTAGGTCAAGCTAGGTTACATTAGATCTGGTTAAGTTATATTAGACTTATGTTATATATATTAATTCTATTATTCTTATTGTTTTATAATATTTTCACACCTCACCACACCGTACCGGAGGCAAAATGCAGTGCACCGCACCACACCGCACCGCACCAAAAGCAAATCTATGTGCATTACACCGTCTATGTGCATTACGCACCGCACCGCACCAAAAGCAAATCTATGTGCATTACACCGCACCGCACCAAAAGCAAATCTATGTGCATTACACCGCACCGCACCAAAAGCAAATCTATGTGCATTACACCGCACCGCACCGTACCGCACCAAAAGCAAATCTATGTGCATTACACCGCACCGCACCAAAAGCAAATCTATGTGCATTACACCGCACCGCACCAAAAGCAAATCTATGTGCATTACACCGCACCGCACCAAAGCAAATCTATGTGCACTGCACCGCACCGCACCAAAAGCAAATCTATGTGCATTACACCGCACCGCACTCAAATGAGTTTTAAAAATTATTAAATTATTTTTAAAAAAAACAGCAAAAAAAAAAAAAAGAAAAGTAATTGATTAATCAATTATATTTATTTTAATTAAAATTTTTTAAAATAATTAAAGTAAATTTTTATTATTATTATTATTACTCTAATTATTTTTATATATTATTTATTATTTATTATTATTATTATTATTATTATATTATTATTATTATTATTATTATTATTATTTATTATTTTCTTTTTTTTTTTTTAATTTTTTTTTTTTTTTTTTTTTTTTTTTTTTTTTTTTTTTTTTTTTTTTTTTTTTTTTTTTTTTTTTTTTTTTTTTTATTTATATTTATTTATATATATATATATATATATATATAATATATATATATATATATATATATATATATATATATATATATATATATATATATATATATATATATATATATATATATCTATATATATATATATAAAAGATTATGATTTGCAATTTACGCTGAGAAGAGAGCTTTCTTTGCTAAATGTTATTGTTCTGTTTTTCAGAAATATTAACGCTTATCTAACATGTAAAAAAAAATAAAAATAAATAAATAAAATAATCAATTAGGGTAAAATTTTTCATCTTAAAAATAATTACCTAATTGAGTTTAGAGCAGCGTTTCCCCCTGGGGGTCCACATAGAGCCCCAGAGAGACGACAGAACCTTGCAAATAAATAATTAATATATAGGAATATTATATACGAGTATATGGGGTCCGACATACTTAAAGTTAGGACTCAGAGGGGGGCGAGGGTCCACAATCAAAAAAAGGGGGTGTGATCCAATAGTTTAGAGTAACTGGAGACAGAAGTCCACTTTAAGGAGAACAGTGTATTAAGGTAAGTACTAACGTAATTACAAGATTGACAAGGTTGACCAGATATCACCATATTTGTTGAACCTCTACAGAAGTAGATGGACGATCCATAACACACCCTGGAGTGAGTCAGAATGAGGAAAGGGCAGCAATTGATAATTCTTCCTCTGAAGAAGTTGCCTCTTGCTTCAGCAGTTACTAGACAGCCTGATAGTCATAATCTAAGCTCTGAGAAAAGACATGAAAAGGCTGTGTCAAATTTTAATAAAGGAAAAGGGTCCAAATAACCGTCTAGGAAGGACCCACATGGACAGGTTGGTAAATTTATTGCCCAAAACTTCTAAGTTATTCTAAAAGAGAAGAAGGAAAAAGAGGATATCACCACTGACAAATGATCAACTGAGTACGAAAACTATATATATATATATATATATATATTATATATATATATATATATATATATATATATATATATATATATATATATATAATATATATATATATATATATATATATATATAATTATATTATATTATAAAATGGCATCCGCATCCGCATCCGCATTCATCGAAAATTATACATCCGCACTTTCGCATCTGCATCCGCACTTGACGACGAAATTTCAATATCCGCATCCCATCCACAATTGAGAAAAATATGACATCCGATCCATTACTATATATATATATATATATATATATATATATTATATATATATATATATATATAATATATATATATATATATATATATATATATATATATATATATATATATATATATATATATATAAGTTATGTTATTACAAAAAGTGTTATTACTAAAGAACTATTAAAAATAATTCTCAGATGATGACTCTAAAAATCGATATTGGGTAAAAATATATATATAAAAAATCTTTATAAAAGTCAAGTTTTCGCTTCTCTGAATCTCTATAGACTTTTAAAAATTTTTCTTCTTTTTTATTTTTATTTATATATATATATTATATATATATATATATATATATATATATATATATATAATATATATATATATATATATATATATATATATATTAATATATATATATATATATATATATATATATATATATATATATATATATATATATATATATATATATATATATATATATATATATATATATATATATATATATATATATATATTATAAAGGGAGTCAAATGCTTGCAAGTAGTTTTTCCTTTTTCTAGTTAATTATACGAATTCCTTCTGAACATTTGTAATAAAGCAATAAAGAAGAGTGTAATAATTAGATTTTTATTCTCTTACAAAGTAAATATTTAATTATTTTTTTCCCTTTGAAAAAGGAAAAAAAAAAAAGTTTTAAAAAGCGTTGCCAAATCTGTGAAGGGTATTTGCGTTTGGTTTGGCACAGCAGCAGAATTCGTTATTATTTTTTTTTTTTAAATTAAGATAACCCAGTTCGAATCTTTCCCAGAAATTTTTATATTATTTCGTTTTTCCTCTCAACAGTTTCTTTTTAGAGGTTACCTTTCCCTTTTTATTTTTTACCGTAAAATTGACAGTTTTAATTGGCAATCAATTTTTTTTCTAAAAATTTTCCCCCAAATTTTCTTTCATTTTTTTTTCCCTTCATTTTATTTCTTGAAGATATTTTGAGAGAAGTATATTAACTTAGTGAGAATCCAGTAAAAAAAAAAAAAAAAATATACAAATATTAAAAACCTCAATATCAGATAAATATAACTGATTTAGCGGAATAAGACCGATAAAATTAAACCAAAAATATAACTAAGATAACCACAATATAACTGTGCTCGATATCGGCATTATACGTTGATTCGGATAAAGCAGTAAGCATTTTGCATGCCGAGACAATGAGGAAGCCATATAATTGAATAGCAAGCCTACACATCCAAATGCCGAATTGTTTCCAGGTAAATTTTCAGTTGGTAAGTTGCAATTTCCTAATCAAGTGTTGAAATGTTTCCTGCCATTTTCCTATTTTTATTTTACGTCTTTGTCGTCTGAAAATTTTCGCCATCATTTTCAGTTCATTTTTTTGTGGGGGCTTCTATTGGATGAGACCGAAAGAGTTTTCTATTTCTCTGTATAACCTGAATATAACATAATATCTTCGTCATTAGGCATCAGTATTTCCTTTCGAAGGTTGCATAGGTATACAAGACAACTGAGAAAAAGAAAATAAGTCTGCCGAATACATGCAGTACTGTAAGGTAGTTTTGTGCTCACAACATCTTATAAACACAAGTTTCATATCTACAGAATTACTACAGAACAGATCAATCAAGAAACGGCCTAGGACTAATAAAAAAAAAATCAAAATTCATAACGAGATAAGAAAAATAAAGTGAGAAACTGAAATAAGTGAAAAAAAAATTAATTTATGTCAATTTATTTCTCAAAGTGACAAAATTTCTAACTAAAATATTTCATTCCAGGTTTGGATATGTGGTATGTAATACATGTAGTCACCTTTAAATATATCTTAGCTTGTTCTACTGTTCTATACCCCTGTGTGATATCGCTATGAGAGATTTCTTCAGGTATTTTTAATTTTAACTAAATTCTAAGGTATTGGATCTTGAGTTTTCGTACACTGGATCTTCTAACATATTTAATATGCCTGATCATATTAATCAACAGCTCAAACAACGTAACATTTATAACTTTAAAAAGATGTGGCTAATCACTGAATTGATTCAGATACCCTGTAACTTCAACTTTAATAAAATTTTGAAAAATGGAACTGGAATTTTCATATTAAATAGCTCACCCTCATAATCCAGGAATTTTTCTTTTTTGGAGATTTGTTACTAAGGGTTGTAATAAATATTCACATTCACACCTCCATAGCGGCAGACAACAAAGTAATTGATGATTAGAAAAATAGTAGTAGTGAAACTTTTTTAATGTGTTTTGAAACAAAAGGATTTTTATCCTTTTTTAATGTGCTCTGAAAGGGATGGATTTTTATCCTTTTTTTTTTTAATGTGTTTTGAGACAAAAGAATTTTCATTCTTTTTTAATGCGCTTTGAAAGGAAAGGATTTTTATCCTATTTTTAATGTTTTGAAACAAGGATCTTATCCTTTTCCTTAATGTATTTTGAAACAAAAGGATTTTTATCCTTTTTTTAATGTCTTTTGAAACAAAAGGATTTTTATACTTTTTTTAATGTGCTTTGAAAGGAAAGGATTTTTATCCTTTTTTTAATGTTTTGAAACAAGGATTTTTATCCTTTTTTTAATGTGTTTTGACAAAAGGATTTTTATCTTTTTTTTAAAAGGATTTTTATACTTTTTTAATGTTTTGAAACAAAAGGATTTTTATCTTTTTTTTTGTCTTTTGAAACAAAATTATTTTTATCCATTTTTTTTAATGAGTTTTTGAAACAAATAGGATTTTTATCCTTTTTTTAATGTTTTGAAACAAAAGGATTTTTATCCTTTTTTAAAATGTGTTTTGAAACAAAAAGATTTTTATCCTTTTTATAATGTGTTTTGAAACAAAAGGATTTTTATCCTTTTTTTAATGTTTTGAAACAAAAGGATTTTTATCCTTCTTTTTAATGTATTTTGAAACAAAAGGATTTTTATCCTTTTTTAAATGTGTTTTGAAACAAAAAGATTTTTATCCTTTTTATAATGTGTTTTGAAACAAAAAGATTTTTATCCTTTTTATAATGTGTTTTGAAACAAAGAGATTTTTATCTTTATATGAATGAATCATTCGTGTAATTTAACAAGACCATATACTTATTTATAAAAAATAATTATCATCGATAGCGATCCCTAATAATTATTTTTCTCCAAGATAAGATAAGATTATTGCATTAATTACGCTTTTCTCTACCCATAAAATAATACATTTGAAAATGTTTAATTTAACATTTTCTTTGCATTAATATCAGTCTTAAAGAAAATTAGCAGTTTACCTGCGATAAAAAATGAAAATAGTTGTTGAAAAACATTATTATACTTACTAAAATAATAATAATAATAATAATAATAATAATAATAATAATAATAATAATAATAATAATAATAATAATAATAATAATAATAATAATAAATAATCCAAAAACTCCTAATGAAAATAAAATTTAAAAAGGTAAAAAAAAAAAAAAAAAATAAAATAAATAAATAAAATAAAAAAAAAAAAAAAAAAAAACGACTGAAAACATTGTTAATGTTTATTCTTTCTTTTTTTTTATTTAAATATTACCATTTTTACATACTAACAAATAACGAAGGTCTGTTTATAACCCACTGTAATCCACCATCAGGTAAAACCCCATTAGCCACAGAAAAATGCTTTTGCTCACTCATTCAGATAATTCAATATATATATAAATATATTATATATATATATATATATATATATATATATATATATATATATATATATATATATATATATATATATATATATATATAATATATTATATATATATATATATATATATAATATATATATATATATATATATATATATATATATATATATATATATATATATATATATATATATATATATATATATATATATATATATATATATATATATTATATTATATTATATATGACCTAAGCAGTTTCCACTGGACACAGTTTCCAATAAAACCTACACTGCAAAAATTGTCCTAACGAATCGTTGGGACAAGTGGCAAAAGTGTCGAAATTTTTTTTTTTTTTTTTTATTCGAAAATAGATCTGTGAAGCGACTTTCTTATGCTTAACATGTCTTTTCTCTACTGAAAATTTTACTGTGATATTTTTGTCACTTGTCCCAACGATTCGTTAGGACAATTTTTCCAGTGTATGGAAATTTGTTTTTTATGGGCCTTGTATGAGCACGTTTAAATTCGGAGTCATTCTCAAAATATTTGATAGATATTTTCATATATAGGCAACACTTTATGAATTCGTATAAGTATTACGCTACAACAACATAAAAACTATCACATAGTAAAGTAAATACTATAAAATTTGCCTCTCTGAAGTATATCTACTTTCCCGTGAGTAGTAACATATCGATATCGACGATCAAGGGAGGGGAAAGGGGGTGAGGGGAAAAAAGGGTAAACGGTCGGCTCCCGTGAGACAAAATACACATTGTTGTTCCTATTTTTTGAAAACTATTTAATTTTTTTTTTTAACTTTCTTTTTTACAATAAATTTAAACTCAAATACTAATTTATCTTATTTAGCAATAAAAAGTAAAATAAATTTAAATTTATACCAGGTTTGGGCTCCCAATATTCTATAAAGAAGGGTGTCAATCCTGCTGGCACAACAATCGGCACCTCCTGAACGGCATCTAAAAAAACAAAGTGAAAAATGTGAAATTTTAAGCTAACTATAACCTATTCCCTTGTAAAAGGAGTTAATTTCGCCCCTTTGGTCAGAAACATTGATAATACTTTCGAAAATTCAACATCTGCATCCGCATCCGGGGATTAACGTTCCGTTTATAATAATCCCTTTGATCCGCATCCGATCTGAACGTCTCCGTAAAAGAAACTTATTTCGCCCCTTTGGTCAGAAACATTGATAATACTTTCGAAAATTCAACATCTGCATCCGCATCCGGGGATCCGAACGTCTCCGTTTATGATAAAAGGATTGAGGTAGAAACTCTCAAAGGTTTATATAATTTTTTTTTTTTGCAATTGTTTTGTCGCTAGTACATTCCAGGATTGCCATCGCCCTACTTGGCAGCCCCTCCTACCTCAAAGGGGTGGCAAATTAAAAATCTATATATATATATATATATATATATATATATATATATATATATATATATATATATATATATATATATATATATATATATATATATATATATATATATATATATATATATATATATATATATATATATATGCAAAAAGAAGCCTTTTTCTAGTTAATTATACTAATTCCTTCTGACATTTATAATAAAGTAATAAAAAAGAGAGTAATAATTAGATTTTTTTCTCTTACAAAGTAAAATATTTTTTTTCTTGGAAAAAGAAGAAAAAGTTTTAAAAAGCGTTGCCAAATCTCGTCGCACTCATTATCACGTTTGGCAAAGCAGCAGAATTCGTTATTTTTTTAAATTAAGACAACCCAGTTCGAATCTTCTCCAGAAATTTTTATATTATTTCTTTTTTTTTCCCCTCAACAGTTTCCTTTTAGAGGTTTTTTTCCCCTTTTTTTTATTTTTTACCGTAAAACTGACAGGTTTAATCCACAGTTAACTTCTTTCATTCCCCCCAAACCCCAAATTTTTTAATAATTCCCCACCCCCCCTTTATTATATTGAGGAAAGAATAAACTTTGGGTGAATGAAGATAAAAATAATAAAAAGTTAAAAGAATTAATCCAAATAGTGAAAGACTCGCAATAATTTTATTTTTAAATTAAAAAAAAAAAATAAGACTAATAAAAAAATCACAACAAAATAAAAAAATATAAATTGAGAAACTAAAAAAAATATACGTAAAGGAATGAAAGAAACATAAACATTGTGGTAGTGTCAGCCATCATTCCTGTTATTTATATATCAGAAAGTGACAGGATTTATGAACTAAATATTTGGATTACGACCTAATACGCAATAATAATGTAATTTATTAAATATATATATATATATATATATATATATATATATATATATATATATATATATATATATATATATATATATATATATATATATATATATATATATATATATATCAGCGTGCATACGTGGAAAATTATATGAATAAGCCATTGAAATGTATTAGAATTGGCAAGCGTTTCCACAAAAGGAAATTGCAAAGCCGGGAAGATCGTCAGCAAAGTCACAAGAATTAAAATTTCGTCGTGAATTTAAACAAAGACTTAAAAAAATTGATTTAAAAAAAAAAAAAATACAGCAACAAAATTAATATTCTGAATATGATAAATAAGGTAAATAGTTACTGCTATTATTGCATGTTGTAATGTAGAGTTATAGCTTACGACTTTTTAATTTCTCTATTTCTTAGTATCAAATGCGTGATGAATTAGAAATGACTTAATGACTACGTGACTAATTTAATGATAAACTTTCTTAATATATTTAAAAAAAATTAATGGTAAAATAACTGTGAATAAGACCGAAGAGCATATATATATATATATATATATATATATATATATATATATATATATATATATATATATATATATATATATATATATATATATATATATATATATATATATATATATATATATATATATATATATATATAATATATAATAAACGCAATTTATATATATAAAATGATATTATATACAAATAACTTTAATATATTTATTTAGCTAATAATATATATATATAAATATAAATAAATAATATATATATAATATATATATATATATATATATATATATATATATATATATATATATATATATATATATATATATATATATATATATATATATATATATATATATATATATATATATATATATATATATATATATATATATATATATATATATATATATATAATATATATATATATATATATATATATATATATATATATATATATATATATATATATATATATATATATATATATATTATATATATATATATATAATAAAATAAAACAAATTCTTTTGATATTATTTTTGGCTTTTCAAAATAGTCAAAACTGTCAGGTTATGTTAGGCTAGGTTAGGTTAGGTAAGGTTAGGTCAGGCTTACGTTATTTTAAATTAGACGTCTCTTGAATTTTTATAGATGCGATATTTTTTATCCTGGAGTCCAGAATGTTTTTCTGTCCGAGATGTTGAAAGAGAACAGTTACTTCGAATTCTAAAAATGTGAGTATTTAATATTTAGGTTTGATGGCCATTAATGGTTAGGAAAGATATGTAATTTCTTCAAATGAAGATTGAAAAACTTCTAGCATTTATAAACCTGAAATATGAAATCCAGTTTGCAACTGTCTTTATTTTGCTTCACAGATATTTAAGTTCATTTTATCATAATTCTATGATGATACTCTTCATATATATATATATATATATATATATATATATATATATATATATATATATATATATATATATATATATATATATATATATATATATATATATATATATATATATATATATATATATATATATATATATATATATATATATATTTCCCACTCCATGCTTGACAGTGGGAAATAAACAAACTGGTTTATAAGCCTCTTTAGTTTATAGGAATTCTGTGACAAAAATTTTCCTTCTTGTCATCAATAACTCAGAACTATGAACTGTTCATACCAGCTTGGTAAATTCAGAATCGCCTCAGAATATTCTATAATTGTGAAGCTACATTTAAAAAGCTTTGATAAAGATAGTATTGAAGTAAGCTATTTAACTCAGGTCACTTAAGTAGAAGCTAAGATGAAGCTAAATCTTAAAAGTTTTTTCTTCACAATCTAGATTTATAGTCATAACATATTACTTGTCTTTTTCTTTCAGCAATTTTACTACTTCTAACGGCACAAATTGATATGTACGTTTTCGTCGAGGTAACTTTCTCTAGACTCTAGAGTCAAGAGAATTCTAGACGATAACACGTTAGACATCATTTAAAATAAGAAGTTTATAATTAATACATAGTATTATAATTAATACATAACGGTACGGCAGAGTACAGACTTATATAAAAAATAAAAAATAAAAAAAAAAAAAAAAAAAAAAAAAAAAAAAAAAAAAAAAAAAAAAAACAAAAACACACACACACACACACATATATATAATATATATATATATATAATATATATTATAATATATATATATATATTATATATATATATATATATATATATATATATATATATATATATATATATATATATATATATAAAATCCTGATAGGAGTTATAATGTCTTACAAGGAAAGAACTAGAATCTATTTGGCCGTCGTGAGATTTGAAGCAAAAATCCTTTTGTAGGATTAAAACACTCTCCAAAAAGGATTAACCTTTAAAAAGATATGTTGGCAAAGGATTACACGATTATACCTAGTATATATATATATATATATATATATATATATATATATATATATATATATATATATATATATATATATATATATATATATATATATATATATATATATATATATATATATATATATATATATATATATATATATATATATATATATAATTTTTTTTTATCTCTAATCAGAAAATTTTATCCACAATAAAATAATTTTTTACTAATTGAGTCTTAATAACCGTTATCTTTTAAGTGAAGTTCAGAAATTAAAAATTGAAAGACCTTTTTCAATTCAATAAATTTGTTGTTGAAGTCTTTGAGAAATTAAATTGGGAATTAAATCAAGTGATTCTTTTCTAAATAATATATATATATATATATATATATATATATATATATATATATATATAATATTATATATATATATTTTACGTTGAAAAATTCTAGTTATAAGGTTCGTTGTTAAGGTTAGGTTACGTTAATATAAAATATAGTAAATAATAAAAAAATCCTTAAATGATCAAGCTTCTTCT
>SEYY01024362.1:10000-12500 GCA_009176605.1 Armadillidium nasatum | reverse complement strand
GGAGTATCACTGAAAATAATAGATTTTTTGAATAAAAATTAAAATTTAATTTCGTGGAATATATAACAGAGGTAATAATAATAAAAAATAAAATAATAATAATAATATAATAATAATATAATAATAATAATAATAATAATAATAATAATAATAATAATAATAATAATAATAATAATAATAATAATAATAATAATAATAATAATATATAATAATTATATATATATATATATATATATATATATATATATATATATATATATATATATATATATATATATATATATATATATATATTACTTCTACTACTACTACTACTAATAATAATAATAATAATAATAATAATAATTTTTAATAGGCACAATGTGAAAAATAGCATTTCAGATCTTATTAATTAAATTTTACCTTAAAGCTATAAATCAAACAAAAATTTTATTTATTTATTGATTTAGAGAGAGAGAGAGAGAGAGAGAGAGAGAGAGAGAGAGAGAAGAGAGAGAGAGAGAGAGAGAGAGAGAGAGAAAGAGAGAGAGTGAGAAAGAGAGAGTGATTAGAGGGAGGAGACAGAGGGAGAGAGAAAAGAAAGAAAGAATGAGAGAGAGAAAGTGAAAGGGATAGAGGGAAGGGTGAGAGAGTGTATGATTCGAGGAAGAAGACAGAGGGAGAGAGAAAGAGAGAGAAAAGAAAGAATGAGAGAAAGAAAAAGAGATAGAGGGAAGAGTGAGAGAAAGAGTGATTAGAGGGAGGAGAGAGAGAGAGAGAATGAGAAAGAAAGAAAGAGATAGAGGGAAGAGTGAGAGAGAGAGAGAGAGAGAGAGAGAGAGAGAGAGAGAGAGAGAGAGAGAGAGAGAGTGATTAGAGAGAGGAGAGAGAGAGAGAAGAATGAGAAAGAAAGAAAGAGAAAGAGAGAAAGAAGAAAGAAAGAAAAAGAAGAGAGAAAAGAGAGAGGAGAGAGAGAGAGAGAGAGAGAGAGAGAGAGAGAGAGAGAGAGAGAGAGAGAGAGAGAGAGAGAGAGAGAGAGAGAGAGAGAGAAACATCTTGAGTATTTCTTCTTTTTCAAATACTTCCTTTTACAGTGAGGCAAAGGAAATAAACTCGTCCGACTTTTTGTGTATAGCGTGAGCTTGGAATTATTTTTATTTCGCTCGACCGTTTTCAAATTTTACTTTTTTTATTACTTTTTTTTTCTACCCTTAACTATTTGAAATTCTGGTCGGTTACGAATTTGGCGCGTCTTTAATCTCTCTCTCTCACACACACACACAGACACATACACACACACACACACACACTATATATATATATATATATATATATATATATATATATATATATATATATATATATATATATATATATATATATATATATATATATATATATATATATATATATATATATATATATAATATATATATATATATATATATATATATATATATATATATAATATAAATAAGGAAAAAATCATATTAAATTTTCTGTACTCGTTGTGGTACAAATGTTACAAATTTCTTTATACACGTGTTTACTCAAATTTAAAAAAAGGCCTCGTCAAAAAGCTTAAAATTATGTAAATGGATCTACGAGGTTTTTATCTGGAACAAGAGACAAAATTAAATTTGTTATACCGTCTCTCTCTCTCTCACTTCCCTCTATCTCTTTCTTTCTTTCTTCACTCTCTCTTTCTCTTCTCCTCCTTATCTTTCCCCAATCTCCTCCCTCTAATCACTCTCTCTCTTAGTGTCTTATTCTTCTGCGTATTTCTTTGTTTCCTATTTTCCGAAGTTTGTTTTTGATGTGAGTCATTTCAATTTTAAGATCTTTAGCTTTCAATCTAATTGGTAGTTAGTGAATTATTAAGTCTGCTAAAACGTAGGCAATTAACAGAGATGACGTTCCTCTATTCATTCGATTCTGTACTGACTGTCGCACGAAATGTTTTAATCAAACGGTATATTGTCGACTCTTGAATGTAGGTGAACAATGAGGAAATTTTCTATGCAATTTCCTTTACCCATTTTTTTTAATGATTTATAGGTACAATATACGAGTTTATCTCAACAATAAATACACGTTCGTCTTTGGAAAACGACACTTGCTAACACCACACAATGGAATAAGATTGGCGCGGTAACTTTGTCTCTTTCACAATTACAACCTTTTGACGTTGAGTACAGTATTGGCAACGTGATGAATACTTTTGAAGAAAATGTGTCTGAGCTTCCATATTTTGCTCTGTTATCTTTCGGGTTTTAGCCTTTATGAAACATTCGATATATATATATATATATATATATATATATATATATATATATATATATATATATATATATATATATATATATATATATATATATATATATATATATATATATATATATATATATATATATATATCACTAACACCTTTCCTACTTTCGTGGGGTGGTGCCCACCACAATTCCTTCCCAAACATACCCATTCCTATCTTTCAACTCCTTTCACCACCGCCCTCCATCTC
>SEYY01024361.1:177500-194406 GCA_009176605.1 Armadillidium nasatum | reverse complement strand
TAATTTTACGTACGTGAACCCCCATATACTCATATGTATAATGTTCCTACATTAAACATTTATTTGTAGGTTAGTAAAACCTAAATAATATAATGTTTGAGTACTTGTTTTGAGTACTTGTTTTGAGTACTTTTTTGAGAACTTATTTTGAGTACTTGTTTTGAGTACTTACTTTCTTTGAATACTTGTTTTGAGTACTTACTTTGAATACTTATTTTGAATACTTGTTTTGAGTACTTTTTTGAGTATTTATTTTGAGTTCTTGTTTTGAGTACTTGTATTGAGTACTTGTTTTGAGTACTTCTTTTGAGTACTTTTTTGAGTACTTTTCTGAGTACTTTTTTGAGTACTTGTTTTCAGTACTTGAACTGTTAGTTTCTCTTAATATCTTCACTTTTCATAGGTTCTGAATAAGGTGGGAGAGGGAGGCTTAGTATCTTTGGATTTTGTATGTGTGAGCTTGTGCCTATATATATATATATATATATATATATATATATATATATATATATATTATATATATATATATATATATATATATATATATATATATATATATATATATATATATATATATATATATATATATATATATATATATATATATATATATATATATATATATATATATCAGGGCGGGTCGAAATTGATACTTTTATCGAATTTATAATTTTTAACACTATGTTTGGACTTCAGCATGATATTTATCACTATGTGTGAAATACTGCAGTTGTGCGACCCCCCCTACCCCTCTCGCACGATCCCCCCATTTTGATGAAAATAGAGATATTTTTAACATTTTCGTCTTAAAATTCGACTCGGGAAAAATCTACCAACTAATTAATGGATACAATATATATATATATATATATATATATATATATATATATATATATATATATATATATATATATATATATATATATATATATATATATATATATATATATATATATATATATATATATCACTTTGAAACAGTAACATGTGTTTGTGATATTTTCCGATATACGTGAAGCGCAAATGTCTTTTGTGTATATTACATGTATTTAGTATTATGTATAACTGAAAATAATTTTATATATTATGTAATTATTATATAATATATATTAATATTATTTTATATAAAATATATACTTGTTCACTATTTTCATATTCTGCATTAAAAATTATTGAATATATATATATTTTATATAATGGCTGCAAGAAATAAGACTTTTAATTCTTTGTTTAGTCAGCCATGTGAATTTCCACCTGCGATAACTCCATCAAAATCTGACGTTTATTACTAAGAGAGAACAGATCGCCACGAAAGCATCGGAAACCGCTAAAGAATGTCTTAAAATCGTTGCAAGTGATGTGATAAGCATTTTGGATAACTTCTCCTTCCCCCACATAGGATTTAATGGTGTATTGCTAAAGGCCAAAAGCCCTGTGTAATAAATTTTAAATATAAATAAAACCCCAAATACCCGACGGAATGTTGAGTTCTATGAGAAAGTGAAGACATTCGATGCAATGTTTGACATTTGTACTTGTAATTGCTATGAAAAGAAAATATCAAGAAAAGACTGTAGGTGTAAAGATAAAATCCAAATGATTGAATGGGAATCTTTTTTGGGACAGAAAGAACGACGAAATCAACTTGGCCCAATTGATAGGTCATTGACTAGTGCCAAGACAAGAACTCCAGTTAGGATGGAGAGGATAGCAAGTCACACTAGTAGAAGCGTTGGTAGGAGCAGGAGAAGGGTCATCAATATAGATAGTAGTGTTCCCTCAACTAGCACAGAAGTCGTGGAAGTTACTGAAGAGGAGAGAATGGAAATGGAAGATAGTAATAATGATGATGATGAATATCTTCGAGAAAATGAGGGTAGAAAATACAATAAAAAAAACTAAAGAAGGAATGGAACACGAAGAGCACTATGCCTTTGTGAAAGAACCATGTGATATATACCTCACTCATGTTACTCCAGATAATGGAACAGCTCGCTGTATTTCTGAGGAAATTATAACTTTTCTAATAGATTCTGATAGTACAGATTATCTCAAAGCTCTCCTGTGAGATGGTGCTCTTAACACTGGTAAAGTGGGTGGAGTGCTCAGATTGATTGAAATATATCTTGAAAGACCTATAAAGTGGCTAATTTACCTTCTCCATGCTAATGAGCTCACATTCAGGCATGTTCTTCAGATAATAGATGGGAAATCAGGACCACATACCTTCTAAGGCACTTTTGGGCATGAAATTCAAAAAGATTTAACTAAGTGTGAGATAGTTAACTTTCGTTCGGTACACTCCAAAATTACACAGATCCCGAAGATATTATTATGTATGCAACTGCATACAAAAATATCTCTATGACATGTGCCTTAGTATAAAACATGGGCATGTGTCATCATTATTAGCCAGTAAATTGCTGGTTTACTTCATCATTCCAGATGTCTAACAACAGCCAATCGAATCTTAAGATTATACGTACCTACACAGACTCGAGAGGAAAAAAATCTTGAAGAAGTAGTAAATATTGTAATGCAAATTTATGCTTCAGGCTGGTTCTGGATAAAGAGTCATCCGAAGGCAACTGATGGAGCCCATAATTTTTGGTATTTAATGAATCTTCTTAAGGGAGCAGATAAAAAATAAACAATGATTCTGAAACGTACACTTCAACAAAATTCCTATTTTGCTCACTTTGAAAATATATTACTAGGGATGATAACAGACGACCAAAAATCAATCAGGGAGTTAGCTGTGAGTCGCAAAATTCTAGCAAGGGGTCAGAATACCACTGAAAGAGCTTTTCAGCTTCCAAAAACACTAAACTTTAATGCAGAGGACTACTCGAACATGATCGAATGGGAGAAGGAAATGATCACTCAACCACCAATTATCAAGGACTTTTCTAACGAGGAGATTTATAATATTGCAAATGAGCCGGTTCAAACAATAAAGTTTTCATGCCACAGCCAAGGAGTGGAGCGTGCAGTAATTATTGTAACGCAATTTTCTCTGCGTAGAATTGGATACGAAAACAGACATGAATATTTTAAATTTAATTTATGTATATATATATATATATACTTTTATAACTGCTATTTGAGGATTCGAACCAGGGCCTAAAAGATGGAAATCCATTGTGCTAACCACTACATCACCGATGGTTCAAAAGGAAATCAACCAGAACTGCTACTGACGTATCGCCTAGTGAATCAGCTCTTGGAGATCGATTCACTAGGCGATACGTCAATAGCAGTTCTGGTTGATTTCCTTTTGAACCATCGGTGGTGTAGTGGTTAGCACAATGGATTTCTATCTTTTAGGCCCTGGTTCGAATCCTCAAATAGCAGTTATAAAAAAGTATACAAAATGATTCCACGGTTAGTATATATTTATGTATATTTATATTTATATATATGTATAAATAGTGGCATATAAATATATATATATATATATATTATATATATATATATATATATATATATATATATATATATATATATATATATATATATATATATATATATATATATATATATATATATATATATATATATATATATATATATATATATATATATATATATATATATATATATATATATATATATAATATTTTTTTTTTTTTTTTTTTTTTTTTTTTTTTTTTTTTAAAAAAAAAAAAAAAAAGTTAAATTTTTAAGTTGTTTAAAAACCGAACTTGGAAGGGGGTGAAGCTGGGAGAACCTTGATAGCTACTAGGTCAAGAAGGGGGGGAAGGAAGGGGGGTTGATAGATATGGGGGGGTTTGATAGATAGGGGGGTTTGATGGATAGGGAGAGAGGCATATTGGGGGAATGCTGAGACTGAGTTTGGGTTCGGAGGGGGGGTGGGAAAGTTGAGAGATAAAGAGAGAGATTGGGGGAATGATGGACTAAGGCTGATTTCAGAGGGGGGGAGGGGTGGGAGTTGATAGATAAGGAGAGAGGAAAATTGGGAGAATAATGAACTGAGGTTGGAGCTTGGGGGGGGAGGGAGGGGATACAAAGTGACGGGGTTTCATGAGAGGAAAAAAATTTATTTTAAAAATAAAAAAAAAATTTATAGTTTAATAATTATAAAATTTTAAAGTATATATATATTTAAAATATTATATAATATATATAATAATAATTATAATAATAATAATAATATATAATAATATATAATAATAATAATAATAATAATATAATATAATAATATATATATAATATATATAATTATAATATATTATATATATATATATATATATATATATATATATATATATATATATATATATATATATATATATATATATATATATATATATATATATATATATATATATATGCGGTATACCACAAGTGTTTAAAATCGCATATTAAAATACATGTTTCTTTACGTCAGTTTAATAAAATCACTAGTTGCAATTGGTTTTCTATTCTCACAAAGAATTATGACAGTGATTGATTATTAGTAAATTTGTATTTATATACTTTATTTACATTGGAAGCATTAAGTACATACAGTTCTCTATACTAAATATACAGAACATACAGAATAGAATTTAAGGACACTCTAGTATAAGAATGGGCTACAAAAATTTTACCCCAAAACAGTGGTGTATTCTTTTAATTTATAGTGTAGTAAATATATTAAATGCTTCCTGTTCTTCTATACAGGGGCCATTTTACCCATTGGTAGCTCGTACCAAAGGGGCTGCTTCCTCTCAGTACGGGGTAGTGTTTGGGGTTTTTTATTTGACAATTTTCTTTATTAGTCCATTTTGTAAGAAGTTGATTTCATTGGCAGGGGCGAATTTTGTCTGCTGTACTGGACTATTTATAAATGGTGTTACAAATATACTATTTGGCCTTCTTGATATGGTAAATGGAACTGATTTGTTTATTGGTTTGTCAATAGTGATTAGAATTTTTGAAGCTATTGGTACTTCCGCGTTTAGAGTGGCTTCCTTATGCATAATTTCCAATGAATTTTCCGACAACATTGAGAGTGCATTTGCCATTTTTCAATCCTTTTTCAATGTTGGGTTTGTTGTTGGACCTTCTTTTGGAGGACTGCTTTACGAAACTGGGGGTTTCATCTTACCTTTTACAGTTGAAGGTGTTTTTCAACTTTGTGCTGTGATTGCAATAATAGGTTTGCCACGTGACTGGTACAAAAAGGACTGTGTGACCCTTAAATGTGAGGTCAAGTATGTTGACCTTCTTAAACGTCCTCTTGTTATTCTGGGGCTAATGGTAAGTTTCGGATCGTACATGAGTACTGGACTAGTTGTTGTATTTCTTGAAGCTCAAGTTAGATCTTTAAATTGGTCTCCTTCTGATGTCGGATTTTGTCTAGTCTTTCATAGTTTATGTGTTATTCTTTCCTGTCCATTCTGGTCTAAACTGTGCGAAACATATTTAGCACCTCACTATGTATGGTCAATCGGATCAGTTCTTAATCTGTTCTCATTACTTTTGTTCGGTCCTGCTCCTTATTTTTCCACTCAAATGAATATTTATATTTGTATCATTTGTATCATCATTAATGGGATTGCTGAAGGATGTCAAACTATTGCCTCTTTTTCGGGAATAAACAAGGAAGTTGAATCTACAGGTGTTCCAATGGACAAAGAGACCCATGGCATTATTTCTACGTTATATACGTCTTCGTTAGCTCTTGGTACTTTTGTCGGTCCAACGATGGGTGGTCTTTTATACGACTCTATTGGACTTCCTTTGGGATGTCATGTCTACGCGTTATACCAATTGATTCTTTTACTGGTAACAATAATAATTGTAGTTTGCGTAAAGAAGAAAATGGAATGTGCCATTGCAGAACGGAGACAAATACCGATTAATTCATCGGGATTGGAACGTATATCAGTTTGTAAGAATAATTATGAGTCAATATCGAAAAGGATCTTGACCTTGAGTGATGATAACCAGTCAGAAAAAGGACGTCTTTCTAAAGAGTATGATGAGGAACATTGATAGAAAATTTATTATAATTATTATTATTATAAAAAAAATATATTTTTTTTTACTAGCAATTCTATTTATTATTTTTATCATTGTTATTACTATTGATTATAATTATAAGTTATTCTTTTTATTTTCTTGTAATATTATTATTATAATTATTGTTATTATTATTATTATTATTATTATTATTATTATTATTATTATTATTGTTATTATTATTATTATTATTATTATTATTATTATTATTATTATTATTATTATTATTATTATTATTATTATTATTATTATTATTATTATTATTTTATCACCATCAATATTATTATTTCTTTAACCCTTCAATGATAGTACTATTTTAATTATTATTATCATGATGATGATGATTATTATTATTACCATCATTTATTGCTATTGAAATTACTATTGTCAGTCTTGCAATTATTTTCATTATTACTGGCCTTTTATTATTATTTTAATAATTATCTAACACAATAAATTAAAACTGGTGTTCCACATGGGTTCATAATAGCACCACTGCTGTTTTCAATATATACGAACGTCCTAATAAAATTACACAACTCTTCTCTCTGTCTCCTTTCTCATAGTATATATATATATATATATATATATATATATATATATATATATATATATATATATATATATATATATATATATATATATATATATATATATATATATATATGTTGATCAATGATAAACTCAAAGTTGAAAGCATTTTGGGAAACATCACGAGGTGGATCGACGCAAACTATCATTAAACATGCAAAAAAAAAAACTTTTCAATTATAATTAGCCTGAAAAACGTAGGAAATCATTTTTAAATTAAATTAGCGATATTGAACTAACCCGTACAAATGGCGCAAAAGTCCTGGGAGTTGTAATAGATGAAAAACTAACATTTAAAGAGCACATAAACACATTAGTAAATAAACTAAAGCCTATATTATTTATTGAGCATATATATATATATATATATATATATATATATATATATATATATATATATATATATATATAATATATATATATATATATATATATATATATATATATATATATATATATATATATATATATATATATATATATATTATATTATTTATATTATTTTTACATGTACATTCTTGTAAATAGTAAAATCCATTAGGCTGTAAACAAATATATTTCGTACATATTCACCCCCACATAATTTACTGCCTCTCAGTATATGGAACAACACCCAAAACAAACACACATCAAATCATAATAATGTAAAAACGAGTCATAAGCCTCCTCAGTGGCTGCATAGATTTCTATGGTCATATACCACCCTTTTTCAAAAAACTTAACATTTTGCAATTTGATCATCTTCTTAATATCTCTCTCTTCTAAAGGAAATACACAAATTAGTAAACAATAATACATGTGAATCTTAAAAAAAAAAAAAAAAAAAAAAAAACAACATTTTAAATAATCAAACTGAACGAGGAATAATCCTACGAAACACCTCCAACCTAAAATTCCTTTCTACAGACTCACTAAAGCACGACACCCAATCTTAATCTGTCTCTCCTAAAAGAATTACACAAATTAGTAATCAATAATACATGTGAATTCTTAAAAACAAACCATTTTAAAAAATCAAAGTGAACGAGGAATAATCCTACGAAACACCACCAACCTAAAAACTATTTTCTACACACTTACTAAAGCACGACAAGCAGTAAGTTACACCTCCGTCAAACTATATAATAATCTGCCGGATGATATAAAAAATGAAAGATCAATAAAATCATATGCTGGCAAAATAAAAAAAATGTACATAAATTCTTACTAGATTACTATTATTATTATTATTATTATTATTATTATTATTATTATTATTATTATTATTATTATATATTATTATTATTATTATTATTATATTATTATTATTATTATTATTATTATTATTATTTTATCAATTTTATTATTATAATTATCTATTTTTAGTATTGTTATTACTATTATTATAATCATAATTATTAGTTACTATTATTATTGAATTTAGTAGTATAGGACCTACTGTAAATTTGAAAACCAGTAAAGGTTCACTTTCTGAATAAAGTTTGTGAATTGAATCATTATTATTATTATTATTATTATTATTATTATTATTATTATTATTATTAATATTATTGTTATTATTATTATTGTTTTTATTGTTATTATTATTATTATTATTATTATTATTGTTATTATTATTATTTCAGAAGAGCAGTTGTCCGTTGTAATAGCGATAGTGAGAGAGAGAGAGTGACGCAACGTAACGTTTCGACTGACAGAAATTGATTGAAGAGGGTTAGTGAGAGTGGGAGAGTTGATGAGACCAACAGCCCTAGACTCCACATTTTCAAGGAAGTCTTTATGAGTAGAACCACCCTAGATGTGAGAAGCATACTCCATACAGGGGAGAAAAACACCTCTATAGAGATCAAGCAACTGGGGTGGCTTGAAGAAATAACGAAGGCGCCTCAGAACACCCAAAAAAAAAAAAAAAAAAAAAAAAAAAAAAAAAAAAAAAAAAAAAAAACACCGAGAATATTAAAAACAGATGAAGGTTGAGTTGCGTGTTTTCGAAGAAGATATCATAGTTGTGCGGAAGATTGTATCGAGTTGAGAAATGGAGGAACTGTGTTTTTGAGGCATTGAAAACTACCATGTTTTCTCTGTTCTAATTTTTAAAAAAAATACGTGAAAGATCAGAAGTTAGTTGCTCCAAGGCTACCACCTTCGAGTCTATTAACTGATGTTGGAATTGACGTCTTTCAAACTGAAAGGAGTAATGAAGGGTAGAGTCATCAGCATAGAAATGGATAGGAGATGAAGTAGCAGAGAGGTCATTAATAAAAAGTAGAAAAAAGTGTTGGGAATAGGACAGAACCCTGAGGAACACCACTATTAATAGATTTAAAGGAAGAACGGTGACCGTCTACAACAGCTGCTTTTGAACGATCGGAAACGGAAACGGAAACGGAAATTAGAGAGATCACTGAGACAGGGGTAGATACCAAAAGACGGAAGTTTAGAAATCAAAGTTTTGTGCCAGACTCTATCGAAGGCTTTGACCATATGTCCAGCGCCCCAGCAAAATTTTCACCGAAATACCGAAGAGCGGAGGACCAAGAGTCATAGATAAGATTAGAAGAATTGAAATGTTTCCAAATTGTTAAGGATAGATTCGAAAACTTTAGTTGGAGGGGAGGGGGTTGAGGGAGATCCCCCTTCTTCATTTTGTTTTATTGTTGTTATTGTAAATGATATAAAAATATTATTAAAAATTATGTATGGTATTTTTATTATTAAAAGAATTTAAATTGTAATTTTAATTTCTGAAAAAAATATTTTGAATTGGATTATTATTATTATTATTATTATTATTATTATTATTATTATTATTATTATTATTATTATTATTATTATTTATTATTATTATTATTATTATTATTATTATTATTATTATTATTATTATTATTATTATTATTATTATTATATTATTATTATTATTATTATTATTATTATATTATTATTATTATTATTATTAAACCTAAAAAGTATAAAATCTACCAAACATGTGGTTGGTAATCTCAATTAGGTCAGATAATATCACTTTTCTACACAAGAGCCTGTCAAAGTGGGGGTCATTAGGGAGGTTTGGAGGGAAGGGGTGTCCCGAAAAGTTTTGAATCTATTAAAACAAAACATGGATCATGTCCCAAAGACAGAGAAATTGTACTAAGGCCCTCCGACATCACGTGCCCAGATTACACGTTTTTTACCGGGATATATAACCTCACCAATCCCATTAGACACGGCAAAAAATTGTCCTAACGAATCGTTGGGACAAGTGAATAAAATGTGGCAACAAATTTTTTTTCAGTTATTTTCTTATTAGGAAATAAGTCGGTGAAGCGACTTCCTTATGCTTACCCTGTCTTTTCTCTATTAAAATTTTACTGTGACATTTTTTGCCACTTGTCCCAACGATTCGTTAGGACAATTTTTACAGTGAGGTAACCTAAGTCTTATTTTTGGTGTTAAATAAAATTGAATTATTTACTTATTCGATCTTATTATGGTAATTATAAGGCTATAAAGATTAACAAACTGTCCCCTACTTTCAAGCTCTCTGACCCTCTTTCTCTGTGACGTGACACTGGCACACTCCCTCTTTTCTATAGATACTATAATGGCAAGAACTTTAAGGAATTGGCCTCTCGCATTCATCCACCATTGGGTCGCCCTCGTTACACAAAGGGCGCCATGCTTTCGCACAAATTTTGTGTGGATGCTGGTAACCCCAGACTTGTCCGTTGTGGCGCCTCCTTCTTTCCAGCTACCTCTGTTCTGTGAAACTCTCTACTATCAACTATTTTTCCTCCTGTATTTAATCTTCCTTTCTCCAAGGCTTCCGTCTGTGCCCACCTGAGAGAAGTGCGTTAGGTTAGGATCTGGGTAGTTTTCTTTTTTCTCTTTTGTATGTGCCCCCCTCCTTGAAAAGGGCTCTGCCCGCCAGTGGTGGTCAACTGTAAAAAGAAAAAAAAAAAAAAAAAAAAAAAAAAAAAAAAAAAAAAAGGTTTGGGAAGCCCTTTAATATGTCATCAATCTCGAATGTATTTTCATTGAAAACGCTTATATATATATATATATATATATATATATATATATATATATATATATATATATATATATATATATATATATATATATATATATATATATATATATATATATATATATATATATATATATATACAAAAGAACAAAATTAACGAAGGTTAAGGAAGGTTAATTAAGGAAGGTTCCGACGACATTATAGGGTAGTGGGAATGCCTTATGCGGAGGTGTGTGCACGTACCTACCCAAATTATGTAATTAAGCATCAATGGGCGAGGCGTAGGTGTGATATCAACGAAATACGGTAAAAGGGCAAATCAGTCAAATTCAGTGAGTGACGTGGTAGGAGAGGTAACGTCATGGGTATGCTGGGTATCGAGAGTATTCAAACTTTAACGTTTGTGCAAGTAATATGGAGAGGCTACGACGGAGTTTGACAGTGTGGCAATCACAATACTGACAGCTGAAGGGTACGACCGACGCCAACTGGTCCGACGGTTCAAGGTCTCCCATAAAACCATCGGAAGGGTACTACAGAGGTACGAGTTGATACATACTTACACCAGGCGGCCTGTCCAAGGTAGGTCATAAGCAACAACGGTCGTAGTGGACAGATATATACGATTAATGGCAGCTCGCGATCGACATACAACACTACGTTACCATCGTGCCGAACTGCAGGGTGTCCATCATACCCTTGTTAGCACGAATATAATTCGATGTTGGCTCGCGGGACAGTGATACCACCCACGGAGGCAGGCTAGAGAGCTCCTGCTCACAAGGGGGCACTTAAGAGCAAGGATGGCTTTCGCACAACACCACCTGCACTGGCGGCCAAGGATTGGGCGAGTATCCTATTTACGGACGAGTGCCAATTCAATCTGCACAGTTCCGACGGACGTTCCAGGGTTTATCAGAGGCATCATGAGCGCTATGCGGCATGCACAATGCAAGAAATATTGTCCCTTCTGTGGTGGGTCCGTTATGGTTTGGGATGAAATATCTTTCCATGTCCGCACGGAGTTACACGTCTCTAATGTAGGGTACCTAACCGGGCAGCGATATATAACGGACATACTCGAACTGTATGTCGTGCCGTTTGGCCCTTACATCGGTGAAGCCTTCGTCCTCATGCAGGATAATGCCAGACCGCACGTAGCCAGATGTGTTGGTGATTACCTCAACACGGTAAGGATTCGAACATTGGACTGGCCCGTGAACAGTTTCGATCTAAACCCTATCGAGCATCTGTGAGACACACTGAAAAAGCGGCTGCGACGACTACAGCACCATCCACACAACCTTAACGACCTACGACAAACAGTTGCACGCCTATGGGAGGAACTGCCACAGTAAACCATCCAGGACTTCATTTCCAACATGCATCAATGGTGTTTAGCTGTCATACGTGCAAGGGGATGCCACATAGGGTACTGATGCCAGGGACAGGTGGCATGCACATACACACTGCAGGTTTGCACCGCACCATACTTTATGCCACGGTGTCCCAGGGTTCCGGAGGTTTCCACAGTGGGGTTCCATATTATCTCCATTATGTATAACCATGTGCTGTAAATTAACAATGTTACTACCCGTTTTGTATATTTCAATATCCTCCTATTGACGTTTATTCCAGTGATACGTTAATAATGCTCTTCAGTATATATATATATATATATATATATATATATATATATATATATATATATATATATATATATATATATATATATATATATATATATATATATATATATATATATATATATATATATATATATATATATATATGATAATTAATATTTTACGTTTCGAGTCTAACCATACTCATTATCAATAATATCTGTAAAATGAGATACAACAAGTGTGTTATGAAATCAATTGTATCACGAAACAACAATAACAATGCACAAACAGATTACAAGAAAAATAGGCACTAGATAGTAAATAGATTTATGGAGAACTGAATGGGAGATATTTTTACGCGTTATTTTTTACTAAGTTGGTGTAGTGAGTATTATGATTGGTATATTTATATTTTATAGATGTGTTAATAATGTTCGGTAGAAATGCATGTTAATCTGGAGAACTATGTTATGAGGAGTGGGACTGAAGATATGGATGTATTCAGTTGGGGTTGCTACACTGATAAGGTCATTGAGGAGGTTAGAGAGGAAATAAGGGATATGGAAGGAGATATTATGGCATATGCAGATGATTTTGCGGTGTAGTGTGAAAGCTGAAAGGGAATAGAAAGAATTGCAATCAATATGGCGGAGAAGCTTAGAGGGAGAGGATTACAAATGAACACTGAGAAAACTGAAGTGATGATTGTAGGCAGAGAGGAGGAGGAGAGATGAGAGTTTGTGGTAGTTGGGGTAACCTTGAAGAAGGTGAAGGAATTTAAGTATCTGAGGGGGGATTATACAGAGGATGGGGGGTGTGATGCAGAGATTGTACACAGGATAACGCAATTAGAAAGAGCGGCGGGGGCTGTGTACCCTTTGCTGAAAGATAAATATATTGGATTAGAGGTTAAAAGAATTATTTATGAAAGAGTGTTGACGTCTATACTGTTGTATGGAGCGGAAGCATGGAGTAATACCAGGAGACAGGAAAGTAGAATACATTCAACAGAAATGAAGATCCTAAGAGCAATGATTGGAAAGAAAAAGAAGGGATAGGATAAGGAATGAAACGAGTAAGATAAGAGGTTGGAGTAATACCTTTGATAAGAAAGATGGATGCAGCAAGATTAAGATGGGGACACTTGGAGAAGATGCCGGAGGTCAGGTTGGCGAGGAGAAGATGGGATTGGACGCCGGATGGAAGAAGACCCAGAAGAAGGCCGAGGAAGAGATGGAGAGAGTCGGTGCAAGATTCGTTGAGGAGATGCGAGCTGTTAACGATAGAAGAGATACAGAGAAGAAGACTGTGGGAGGAGAGATCTGAATGAAGGCGACTACTCAGTCCATTGAACAGGTCGTGGTTTCAGCATTAGAAAAGCCAAGATCTTCCTGGAGGAGGACAGTAATGACTATATATATATATATATATATATATATATATATATATATATATATATATATATATATATATATATATATATATATATATATATATATATATATATATATATATATATATATATATATATATATATATATATATATATATATATATATATATATATATATATATATATATATATATATATATATATATATATATATATATATATATATATATATATATATATATATATATATATATATATATATTATTATTTTATTTTTTTTTTTTTTTTTTTTTTTTTTTAATAATCTTTATTTATTTTTACAGTTGCAAAATTTATACAAACAAATATCGTATACTTTACATGTATTGATGCAAAACTGATACAGTCTTCTGGGGGGAGGGGAGGGGGAGGAGGGGGAGAGGGAGGGGAAGGGGGAATAATTGGTCCTGTGAGTCCCATTAAAATTATGCATAATAACAAATATAATATAATAAATATTTCGCTATAAGAAACGAGTTATGAATATTCTAAAATTTATAATGAAATTATACATCATAATTCACAATCATAACGTAATCTATTTCTTTAAAAAGAAGAAAAAAAAAAAAAAAAAAAAAATAATAATAATAATAATAATAAAATAAAAAAACTTTAATAAATTTAATAATATTTAAAAAAATAATAATAATAATAATAATAATAATAATAATAATAATAATAATAATAATAATAATAATAAAATTATTATTAATAAACATATTATTAGAAGTATTAATATTATAACTATTATTAACAATTTCTTCATTAACATTTTAATTTTAATTTATCAATGAATTAAAATAAATAATATTAACATTTTTTATTATTTATTTCTTAATTTACTTTTCATTTATTATGAGATAGCGTGATCCACGTGACTCACGTGACTCACTTGACTCACGAAGTCACGTGACTCACGTGACTCACTTGACTCATGAAAAGGAGAACTCTGACGACCTTGGGCGACAGAGAGACACAATTGTTAAGATAAACTATTATTATTATTATTATTATTATTATTATCATTATTATTAATTATCATTATTATTATTAATTATTATTATTTTATTTTTTTTTTTATTTTTTTTTTTTTTTTTTTTTTTTTTTTTATTTTTTTGTATTATTTTTATAATTATTATTAATTACTATTAAAAATAAGAACATTATTTTAAAATAATTATAATTAATGGTAAAAGTAATAGTAATAGTAATATTTGAAACTATTATCACCTAAAGATATTCCGTTATTATTTTTATCTTTTACGGAACTTGTATTATTTTTATTTACACTATCATAATAATGATAATAATAATAATAATAATAATAATAATAATAATAATAATAATAATAATAATAATAATGATTTTAAAAATTTAATAATAATAATAATAATAATAATAATAATAATAAAATAAAAAAAACATTAAATATTAATATTAGGGAGTATTTATTATTATTATTATCATTATTCATTATTACAAACCTATATAGATCAGGTCTTAAGACAGTACTTCTTTATTACTAATTCTTGTTCCTATTATTATTATTATTATTATTATTATTATTATTATTTTTATTTTTATTATTATTATTATTCTAGTTGATATTACTATTATCGTTATTATTTATATTATTATCTTTAATATTTTTGGTGTAATTCTTTTTATCAATATTACTTTTTATCTTAATATTTATACTATTATTATTATTATTAGTTATTATTATTACCAATATATTTATTGTTAGTACTATTTTTTTACTATTTATATTATTATAATTGCAATTACTGCTATTATCTTTTTTTATTATTATTAATGTACTATATTATTAATTGCCATTATTATTAATAACACTACAACTATAGTTACTACTATTTCCAATATTATTATTATTATTATTATTATTATTACTATTATCATTATTTTCATCATTATTATTTTTATTATTATTCGCGCAAATTATATATTTATCATTATTTAAATTTTTTTAAAAATAAATATCGTGGTCATTACTACTTCTATTATTATTCCCAATTATAACCATGACTGTTAATATTACTATTAGTAATATTATTATTTATTTTAGAATTATCATAAGAAATTAAGAAATGCGAAAGTCATTATTATTATTATTATTATTATTATTATTATTATTATTATTATTATTATTATTATTATTAATATTTAAAGAATCTTTAATATTACTACTAATTACCAATTGTGATATTTAATTAATACAGGAATTAAGTAAGGGGTTCAAATCACACAACACAATGTAAAGGTATTATTGAAATTAACTCTATTGTTGTATAAGATTTCAATAAATATAAAGAAATTTTTAATAGTTTTGTAATTATATATTGAATTTTTACAATTAAAATAAATTAAATTGATTTTCTACTATCTGAATAGAATGAATGAAATTGTAATTGATTTTTAATAATAATAATAATAATAATAATAATAATAATAATAATAATAATAATAATAATAATAATAATAATAATATATTATTATCTTTATTATTGCAATTTTTATCATTAATTATTGTTAGTTATTATTATTAATATTGTAGTTCAAACTATTATTATTATTATTATTATTATTATTATTATTATTATTATTATTATTATTTATTATTGTCATTACTACTTTATTACTACGTGTTTGTAATCCTAAATAAATTTTTTTTTTAGTTTCTCTTTTAATCTATTCTCTTCTCTCTCTCTCTCTCTCTCTCTCTCTCACTCACACACACACACACACACACATTTCCTTGCTCAATTGCTTGTCGTCTTTCTCTGAGGGGAAAACTGGCAGATATCTTCAAAGTTTCCCCAGTATTCCTCTGACTGTTGTATGAGAAGGGTTTATTACGTTCATCTCCCAAAAACTAAGAAATTTTCTTTTTTAAAGTTCCTCCCCCACCCCCAACATCTTTCTCTCTCTCTCTTTTCTTTAGTTCATTTTGAGAGCATCCCCCTCCCCCCCTGAACCCCCAATTTTATAAAACTTCGAATGGGGGGCTATAAAATTTCCTTCGCTACCAAAGAATTATAAAACAATTTTTTTTTATATAAATATATAAGGGAGGGTCAGCTAAAACTCTTTAACTGTAATCAATTTTATTATATAAAATAAAAGAAATATGGCAACCCCCCCTGACAGCCCCTATGGGGACTTTTTGATGACATTCGG
>SEYY01024361.1:167500-170000 GCA_009176605.1 Armadillidium nasatum | reverse complement strand
TCTATCTCTATATATATATATATATTATATATATATATATATATATATATATATATATATATATATATATATATATATATATATATATATATATATATATATATATATATTATATATATAAATATATTTTGAATATATATTGTTGGCAATTTCAATATCGGCCCAATATTTAACATATTGAATACTCGATAAGCCAACAGAGTATATATATATATATATATATATATATATATATATATATATATATATATATATATATATATATATATATATATATATATATATATATATATATATATATATATATATATATTATATATATATATTATTATTATTATTATTATTATATATTTATATATTATATTGTCAATATTGTTATTACTTCTGTATTACTATAATGTCATAGTTATTTTAGGGCAACAACTTTGATTTTACTACTAATATTCATCCAATATTATTTTATTTTACTATCATTATAATTATTACGATTACTGTTATTGTAATTTTTATTGCTATGTTTAATATTGTATTTACATTAATTTTGATATTACTATTAATACTCTCAAATGTAAATTAGCTTTTAAATCACTATAAAAGCCTCATTGCCGTTGCTAATACAAACATTATTATCATCATCGTTATTATTATCATAGTTGATAATAGTATTAGTACTTCCTTATCACAATTATTATGATTATTATTATAATACTTCGATCATTATCGTACTTGCGAATATCTTCTTTTTCCCATCACTATTACTTATATTATTTATCTTACTATTATTGATATTAAAATTAATAATGTTATTACTATTTTCATTATTATTAATTTTAAAAGATAATTGTATTAATTAGCATGATCTTTATCTCCCATTTTGTTATATGCACCATTTTAGTATTTACTTTTAAAAATAAAATTAAATAACTTATTTAAACTACTAAACCTTGGGGCTCAATGGAAACCACTGTGTATCCCCTTAGAAGTCCCTTTTCTGAGAACTGTACAGTCACTTCATTACTATTACCATTGTTGTTATTATTGTATTATTATTGTATTATTGTCGTTATTAATATTAGTATTAGTATAGTTAGTAGCATAGGACCTACTACATTTTGTAAATTACAGTGTACGTTCAATGAATAAAAAATTTTGAATTTGAACTTAAATTATTATTATTATTATTATTATATTATTATTATTATTATTATTATTATTATTATTATTATTATTAAGGAATGTTCGTGCTTTTTTAGTCCTGGGAATTTAAATCCCCGAAGAAAAATAAATAAAATTTTTGTAATTTGTGATGACGTTCTACAATGACGTTAAAATGACGTTAAATGACGTTGAGTTATTCTAATATGTAACGATGCTATTGGATGACGTCTACTCTAGTTATGTATTAAAAGTCAATTATAAAAATGAAAGTAATTTTGGTGTTTCGAAAAAGGCTTTCCCAGTTGTGAAGAAGAAGAAAAAAAAAAGAAAAAAAAAAAAAAAAACACTGACATTTAATGAAAATTAAAAAAAAAAGATTTTGAAATAATAAGTAATAAAAAAAAAGACAAATATAAAATTTTTAAATTTTAAATTTTAAAAGAAGGAGTCGTTGGTATTTTACCCATTGAGTTTTTGAGGGATTGAAAAAAAATTTTTTCCTCTTCCTCAGATCAATGGTTAGGTATTCTTAAACCATCTTTTCCTAATATCAGGCTCCTTTTAAAATTAGAAAATAATTAAACATTTTAAAAGAAAATAAAGGCTTATAAGCCACATTTACTTACAGTGAGGGTTTTAAGACTTTTAAGTACAAGGTCAATAAATAGAAAGTAAAACAATTTCTATATAATAGAATTAAACCTTGAGGAACATCACTATTAATAAACTTAAAGGATGAACAGTGTCCGTACAGTAGCTGTTATTGTAGTGTAAGAAATTTTATCAGAGTTAAAAGATTATGCAGAGAAAAGGATATATACCGAAAGAGGCAGTGGTGTATCAACCTTGTCGAAAGCTTTCAATACGTAAAGTATCGAGCAAATGATTTACATAAGAGTCAAAGGGAAGCACGAAATCATATGTTAGATATAATAACAAGAGGAGTAATGTCGAGACCACACTCCTTCTCAGCTTGAAAATAGAGAGAGAGAGAGAGAGAGAGAGAGAGAGAGAGAGAGAGAGAGAGAGAGAGAGAGAGAGAGAGAGAGAGAGAGAGAGAGAAAGAGAGAGAGATAGATAGAGAGAGAGAGAGAGAGAGAGAGAGAGAGAGAGAGAGAGAGAGAGAGAGAGAGAGAGAGAGAGAGAGAGAGAGAGGAGAGAGAGAAAAGGTCACATCCTTGCAAGAAATTATAACGTTAGGCATAAATGAATTGGTGGAAAGTGGAAGAGTGGTAATTAACACAGATAACGTCTTAAGTCGAAATAGAGGAACACGTTTGAGACCAGAGTTCAGTATTAGATGAAGATAGAAGACAATTTTTCGAGCAGTCCGAAGGTACAG
>SEYY01024361.1:152500-157500 GCA_009176605.1 Armadillidium nasatum | reverse complement strand
TACAGAGGATTTAAACAGGTATTTAAACATTTATTATTAGTAGTAGTAAGGTAGTAATATTATTATTATTATTATTATTATTATTATTATTATTATTATTATTATATATATTATATCACTATTATTACTATTATTATTATTACATTATTATTATTACTTTAATACCATTATTATTTTAATATAATTTTATTATTATCATTATTATTATTATTATTATTATTATTATTATTATTATTATTATTATTACTATAATATAATTATTAATATTATCATTATATTTTATTATTATTATTATTATTATTATTATTATTATTATTATTATTATTATCATTATTATTACTATAATATCATTATTAAAAATTATTATTTTTATTTTTATTATTATTATTATTATTATTATTATTATTATTATTATTATTTATTATTTTTATTATTATTATTATTATTATTATTATTATTATTATTATTATCAAATTGACCATAATTATAAAATAAAAACATAAAATTGAAAAAATAAAAATAAAATAGAAAAACGACAAAAAAATAAATAAATAAAATACAAATAAAAGTTAATGGTGTTGAAAAATAAAGTAAAAAAAAAATAAAAAATAAAAAATAAAAAAAATAAAAAAAATAAATAAATAAATTCCTCCGTTTCCCGTTTCCGGAAGTGACATGCCGGGAAGACAATTTTATTTCCGCTTCTGACGCGGAAGATCCGGAAATTCACGAAAATATTGAAAGATATATTAAAATATAAATATATGTTTTCTAAGATTCATAATAATAATAGTACTAATACTACTACTAATATTATATTATATATATATATATATATATATATATATATATATATATATATATATATATATATATATATATATATATATATATATATATATATATATATATATATATATATATATATATATATTGCTTTGATTTACATATGTATATATGTATGTAAAAATGTAAAAGGAAATCTGTTACTTAAATGCGTTGGAAACATTAGTGATATTTATGCTAATATTTGTGCATGCCAAAATTCTTCGCATAAGTATCGCAAGAAACCAATATAAGCCGTTTTTTAGAGCAGCGAAAAAGACATTGGATTCGAGAGACGAAATGAAAATAATAATTATTATGAATTATTAAATAATTATCAATAATAATTATAACACAGAAATAGACTCTCAAGAATTGGAAAAGCTGAGAGGTGGTGACGAACAAGCGAGAATCAGACTAATTCTTCAAGATTTCTACTACTACTACTCTCTACGTTTAAGAAAAGTAGAGTCGTCTGGAATAGTCGGAGTTAGTTTCTCTTCGGAAAAGAAAATTGTTTCTGTGAAGTTGAATTAAAAAGAAAATTATGTTTTAGATCAAACTATTGTATCTTCGTTATAAAAAAAAAAAAAAAAAGGAAAAAAAAAAAGAAATTCTACCTCCCAAGAGATAATCATATAAAAAAACATTTTGATTCTACTTAACGAAGAGATAAACATAAGATACTTGTTTTTTTTTTAAATAAAGAGATATACAAAGAACTTTATGTTCTCCATTTAAAAAGAGATAATTAAATCCAGTGTTAACACTGGTAGAGATAATTTAAAGATACAGGGAAAACTGTCTCTTAAAGAGATAATAAACACTTAAAAACTTCCAGAAACCTACAGAACTACGATCCTATATATATATATATATATATATATATATATATATATATATATATATATATTATATATATATATATATATATATATATATATATATATATATATATATATATATATATATATATATATATATTACCTGAGAAAAAAAAAGTAGCATTAGCAACTGCCAACAAACCACCTTACAATGATCTGAGATATATATATATATATATATATATATATATATATATATATATATATATATATATATATATATATATATATATATATATATATATATATATATATATATATGGTAAAAAGAAATGAAAATAAGACCTTCCTAATTTATATTTTAATCTTTAAAACTACTAAAACTTACGAGATGGAGTTCGTCTCCCTTCAAAACTCTGGACCCTCCTTCAGGTCTAAGGAGAAGTGTAGAACTAATCTCAGCGACAAGAACTGAGGTCTTCAGTTTTCTTTCTTTCTGTTTTGACCTGAAGAGGGGCCCGGCGTCTCGAGCCGAAACGTTAATCTCAAAAGTGTTAATGTTTTTAAAAGTTTTACATATATGCTTCAGTTAGCATAAGTTACTGTTAATTATTATTAATTAGTAACTTAAGTTAATATTAATTAATTAATTATTTTATTAACTTAACCTCAACTTAAACTTAACTTAACTCTTAACCTCAATTCATTTGTGCCTATTCTGATGCTCTGCTAGGCCCATGGGCAGCTTATGGCTAAGCTTGTTTAATATTAATTATAAATCTTATCAAGCGCATATATATATATATATATATATATATATATATATATTATATATATATATATATATATATATATATATATATATATATATATATATATATATATATATGGCTTAGGTGGAATTGTTTCTGAGTTTCGATATTTTTATATCGATATTTTTTATGTCGATATTTTATTTTGATCGATATTTTCCTGCTATAATTAGCCCTAGGCTACTATGTCGTGCAAACGTTCTTGTGTACGTTAGGTCTCTTTTACGGCAAATTCTTGTGTAGGTTAGGCCTCTTTTTACGGCAATTTCGGTAGTTCAGGTTATGATAAGTCGAATTAGGTTCTGCTGGAAAAGTAAGTAATAATAATGTCTATGTCTAGTAACAGTACCTCGTACCTCTGACAACTCTCTTGTTTACGATAGGCTTCTCCGATATTTTCGATTTTCGATATTTTTTAACAATCGAAACTCAGAAACAATCTCCACCTTTACCTATATATATATATATATATATATATATATATATATATATATATATATATATATATATATATATATATATATATATATATATATATATATATATATTGGGAGAAAAAGAAACATGGTTGTTTTCAATGACTCAAAAACTCATTTCCAAATTTTTTATTATATAATACTATCCAAGTGTCATTGTATCATTTCTATATCATAGCATTTAATGTGACTTTTGAGTTGTGACGCTAAAAACTTTGTTTTTAAATTTTAAGTAAATATTTCAAAACTTAAATTTTGCACAGTAACAAAATAAAAAAAATAATTATATTTACTAAATAATTTAAAAAAGTACTTAACGGGAATCATATAATATTAAACAATAATATAATAAAAAAATAACAAAAAAGAGCAATAAAACAATATAATAAATAAATAATATATAAATGCTTAAAAAAATAAAACACTTTAATTAAATAAAAAATTTCGCAAAAAAAAATTCTGCACTGTGACTTGCTAAAAAAGAATAACAATAGGTACATTTATCTACTTTCTTCAAATACATTGCTCTATTCAAATTTTTCTTTAAGCTACTTTCTCAGCTACTTTCATAAATACTTTGTATTTTAAAGCTACTTTCATTAGTACTTTAATAGACTTTTTTTAAAGGCTACTTTCATAAGAACTTTAATAGCTTCTTTTACAGAAACTTTCTTAAGTAATTTAATTGTTTTTAAAGCTACTTTCATTAGTACTTTAATAGAATATTTTAAATACTATTTCATAAGTACTTTAATAGGTTTTAAATCTACTTTCATAAGAACTTTAATAGCTTCTTTTACAGCAACTTTCATAAATACTTTAATAGTTTTTTACAGCTACTTTCATTAGTACTTTAATAGATTATTTTAAAGACTACTTTCATAAGTACTTTAACAGTTTTTAAAGCTACTTTCATAAGAACTTTAATAGCTTCGTTTGCAGCAACTTTCATAAGTAATTTATTTTTTAAAGCTACTTTCATTAGTACTTTGATAGATGTTTTTAAAGGTTACTTTCATAAGTACTTTAATAGTTTTAAGGCTACTTTCATAAGAACTTTAATAGCTTCTTTTACAGCAACTTTCATCAGTAGTTTAATTGTTTTTTATAGCTACTTTTATTAGTACTTTAATAGTTTCTAAAGCTACTTTCATTAATACTTTAAAAGTTTTTAAAAAATACTTTCGTAAGTACCTTAAAAGCTACTTTCACAAGTACTGTAATAGTTTTTTGAAGCTACTTTCACAAGTATTTTAAAAGTTTTTAAAAGCTACTTCCATAAGTACTTTAATAGCTTCTTTTACAACTACTTTCATAAGTACTTTAATAGCTTCTTTTAGAACTACTTTCATAAGTATTTTAATAGCTTTTTTTAAAGCAACTTTCATAAGCAATTTAAAAATTATCTCTCATTTATTTTCATAAATATTTTAATTGTAGTTTTTTACAGTTACTTTCATAAGTATTTTATTTCTTTAACAGCTACTTTTACAAGCATTTTAATAGTTTTCTCACTGGTACTTTCATAAGTACTTTAATAGTTCCCCACACAGGTACTTTCATATGTACTTTAATTGCTACTTTTCCAACTACTTTCGCAAGAACTTTAACGACTTGTTCTCACTGGTACTTTCATAGCTACGATAAAACTTTCTTTCAAAGCTACTTTCATAAAGTGGTTTAAGAATTTTATTGCTACTTTCAAAAGTGTTTTAAGAGTTTTTTTCTTTCCTAGCTACTTTCATGGATACTTTAATAGTTCTTTTCACATCTACTTTCAAATGTATTTTCACAGCTGTTTTCATAAGAAATTTCATAGCTATCTATATCATAGGTGATTTCACATTTTTTTCAACAGCTACTTTCATTAGAAATTTAAAAGTAACTTTCATATGTACTTTCTCAGGTTTTTCTAATACATACGTTCATAATTATTTTCATAAGGTACATTCGCAGGGTTTTTCATAAGTACTTTAGCAGCAACTTTTAAAGTAGATAATTTCACAGCAACTTTCATAGGTACTTTCAAAAGTACTTTCACCTCTACTTTCATAAGTACTTTC
>SEYY01024361.1:142500-145000 GCA_009176605.1 Armadillidium nasatum | reverse complement strand
ATCAACTGAACTTGAAACTCTTAGTGCAGATCAACTGAACTTGAAACTCTCAGTGCAGATCAACTGAACCTGAAACTGTCAGTGCAGATCAACTGAACTTGAAACTCTACTCTTAGTGCAGATCAACTGAACCTGAAACTGTCAGTGCAGATCAACTAAACCCAGAACTGTCAGCGCCGATCGACTAAATCTGAAGCTCTCAGTGAAGATCAACTGAATCTGAAACCACTAACTGAAGATCAACTGATTTTCCCACAGTCAGCAATGATCAACTTAATATGAAGCGTTCAGCGTATGTCAACTGAACTGAAGTTCTCGGAGCAGATTAACTGAATTTGAAGCACTTAGTAGAAATCAACTGAACCTGAAGTGCTAAAGGCAGATCAATTCAATCTAAAAATTCACAACATGTTAACTTGATCTGAAGCGCTCAGACCCGAACAATTGAATCAGAAGCGCTCAGACCCGAACAATTGAATCAGAAGCGCTCAGACCCGAACAATTGAATCAGAAGCGCTCAGACCCGAACAATTGAATCAGAAGCGCTCAGACCCGAACAATTGAATCAGAAGCACTCAGACCCGAACAATTGAATCAGAAGCGCTCAGACCCGAACAATTGAATCAGAAGCTTCCAGCGACGATATTGAACCTGAAAAATTCAGCGCTGATCAACTGTTCCTTCAGCGTAAACCAAATAATAACTTAATCTAAAGTGATCAACAAAAAATCAACTGAATTTAAAAGGTACAACAAAGATCTAAAAAAAAACTTGAAACGCTCAGCGCTGATCAATCGAACAGACATGATTAGCACTGATTAACTGAATTTCAAGCTCTCAGCGCAGATCGACTCAACTTAAAGCATTCAGGGAAGATAAACTGATCCTCCAGCGCTCAGCAAAGATCAACTTAATATGAAGTACTTAGCAAATGTCTACTGAACCCTTAAGCGCTCTGAGTAGATCAACTGATCCACTGAAATTGACAGCAGGAGCAGTAGTTGTAGGAGGCAAATAGATATACAGAATCTGCTGGGGTTTTTTTGGGGTTTTTTTTTACTAATAAATTTAATGGAAAAAAAAAATTAATTGAAATTGGAGCCATTTTATACATATTAAAACAGTTTCAAAATACTTTTATTTAAATATTTTTATAAACCTATTTTTATGTGAATAAATAAAAATATAAAATAATATTAATATATATATATATATATATATATATATATATATATATATATATATATATATATATATATATATATATATATATATTATATATATATATATATATATATCAAATAATAAGCGAAAAAAACATTAAAAGAATCAATATTTTTCTTAGATTTGTAAACAATTAAATATAAGAGACGAAAAAAAGAAAACAAATAAAAAAACAAACTCATAAGAAAAAAAACAAAAAAAAAAACATTGTTTTTTTTTTTTTTTTTTTTTTTCTTTTTTTTAAAGTATTATATTTTTATAATTATTATTATATATATATTATAATATATATATATATATATATATATATATATATATATATATATATATATATATATATATATATATATATATATATATATATATATATATATATGGAACGGGGATGTTGGTGATGCTCTAAGGGGATTCGCTAGATTGGGTCTCTCAAGGAATCAGTCCAGTAACTCTCTCCGCAGTAGTAGAAGCAGAAATAGTAATAGTAGTAGTAGGAGTAGTAGTAGTAGTAGTAGTAGTAGTAGTAGTGGCCCAAATAGTGAAAAATAGTAATTTTTTAATATATATATATAATATATATATATATATATATATATATATATATATATATATATATATATATATATATATATATATATATATATATATATATATATATATATATATATATATATTCACAGCCAAATCCATCTTTGCAATAATTTATTAGAAAGCTTAAACAGGAACTCCAAAATCAGGTTATAGAATAATGGTTAAAAATTTCCTTCCCCCCCTTTTTGATAAGGTACCCCATGTTAGGCTGATGCAAAAGTTGACACAGTGCGGTATAGATGCGGTACACAATTGGATTTAAGAGTGGTTAAAGAACAGAAGGCAGTGTGTATTACTTAATGGTAAAAAGTCATTATGGGAAACGGTGAAGAGTGGGGTCCCACAGGGTTCTGTGCTGGGACCAATATTGTTTCTCATATATAAAAATGATTTAGACAAAGGTCTTAAATGTAAGGTTCTCTAAGTTTGCAGATGACACCAAAGTGGTCACCTCAGTAAGGAATAATGATGGATATATAAAGCTTCAAGGTGATCTAGATAGACTTCTTGGTTGGGCAGAGAAGTGGCAAATGAACTTTAATAGTAAAAAATGTAAAGTTCTTCATGTAGGTTACTCAAATGAAGGATTTAATTATGAAATGAATGGGGAGTGGCTTGAGACTGTGGACCAAGAAAAGGATTTAGGTGTGATTATTAGCAGTAATCTGAAGGTGGGTGATCAATGTTT
>SEYY01024361.1:127500-130000 GCA_009176605.1 Armadillidium nasatum | reverse complement strand
TGCTTTATTTTTTTTTTTATTTCTTTTTACCCTTCAAAATCCGCTGTTACAGATTCTAGTATTTATGCTCATCACATCTTCAAGGCCTTCGACCTGAACAGTAGTGGCCATATTAGTTTTAGGGTAAGTCCCCAAAAAGGAAACATTTTTTTGAAAGAAACATTTTTTAACTGGTAGTGATTGCAGTACTCTATGACCATTCCTTCATCCTCTCCTCTTTTTTATTGGTAGTGATTGCAGTACTTTATGACCACTCCTTTACCCTCTTCACTTTTTTATTGGTAGTGATTGCAGTACTCTATGATCATTCCTTTACCCTCTCCACTTTTTTACTGATAGTAATTGCAATATAAATTCATTCCTTCATCCTCTCCACTTTTTTTTTTACTGGTAGTAATTGTAGTACCCTATGACCACTGCTTCATCCTCTCCACTTTTTTTATTGGTGGTAATTGTAGTACTCTATGACCACTCTTTCATCTTCTCTATATTTTTTATTGGTAGTTTTAGCAGTATGGCCTATCTATGACCACTCCTTCATCCTCTCCAATGCATTTTATTACTGGTAGTGATTGCAGTACTCTATGATCACTTCTTCATACTCTCCTTTTTTTTTTAACTGGTAGTGATTGCAATACTCTAAGACCGCTCCTTCATCTTTCTCCATTTCCACCAACCTCTCCTCACTCCTTTTTTAATTAACTGACAGGGACTATTGTTTAACGGTCACTCATCCTAGTCTCTTCACCGTCCCATCCCACCGTCCCATCCCAACTCCCAAACTCCTAAAATAGTTTTATTTCACTAACAAGAAAATCTCTAACAGGATCTAACAGTTTATAAACAAATTCAAACTTAAATAATTATTAATTTAATATCAAATTATTATATAATCACTGCATGTAGAAATAATATATATATATATATATATATATATATATATATATATATATATATATATATATATATATATATATATATATATATATATATATATATATATATATATATATATATATATATGAAAAATACGTATTCTGCCAAAATTAAAGTCAAAACGAATATTTGGGACAAATAAAAAATGTCCCAAAGAATCTTTGGGACAAATGACAAAAATGTCCCAACAAAATTATTAAGGCAAAAACGACATATTTAGCATAAAAAAGTAGCTTCACAAATATATTTATAAAAAAATACAAAAATAAAAACATTTGTTGGGACATTTCTGACATTTGTCCCAACTATTTACTGGGATAGTTTTTTCAATGTATATAAATACTAATATTATTTGTATTATAATATACATCCCATAAATCCACAATGCTATTATATTTATTATATAATAATAATAATAATAATAATAATAATAATAATAATAATAATAATAATAAAATACATTCAAATTTTATTTTAAATTTAATTTTGAGTGGATTTAAAAAAAAATTAATTTACATATATAAGAGTTAATAAATAAATTATTTAGAATTTAAAATAGCAACAAAAAAAAAATTCATGATAGAAATATTTTCCACAAACTAAGGAAAAAATTGAAATAAAAAATTTTCTGCGAATTTCTATAAAAAATATAGAATATTCTATATTTAATTTTTTGAAGAAATTTTCTATATTTTCTTAAAAAGCAATTTTTTTCCTATTTCTACACTCATTTATTATAGTAGCATTCATTTTTTGTTTACATTCTATATTTACTTGTACCTTTTTATATAGAATTTCTATATTAACATTCTATATTTATTTTCCTTAAATATATAGGATTTGCTTTTATGTTTATGCTCTAATTTCTTTTTACATTTTATATATTTACATATATATATATATATATATATATATAATATATATATATATATATATATATATATATATATATATATATATATATATATATATATATATATATATATATATATATATATATATATATATATATATATATATATTTATTTTAATCTTTATTCCATTTTTATTATTTTATATTTGTAGTATTCTATATTTTTTCCTTTATTTGAGTAGCATTTACTTCTATATTTGCATTGTACACTTCTTACTTTATGTATATAGCATTTATATCTATTTTATATTCAGTATATTTTTATATGTAACACTTATTTCTATATTTATATAGCACATTTGTTCCTTTACATATGTGATATTAATTTCTATATTTATATTTAACACATTAATATATGTAGCATTTATTTCTATATATTCACATAAGCCCATTAGTTTGCAATTAAATGTTAGGATTTACTTCTATGTTTATATTCTATATTTTCCTATATGCAGCACTTATTTCTATATTTATTTAGCACATTTGTTCCATTACATATATAATGCTAATTTCTATATTTATATGTAACATATATTTATTTTCATAACCCATTTCTTTCCAACTTTTCGTATAGCATTTACTTCTATATTTTATATTCTATACTTAAATATATAGAATGCATTTCTATATTTTCTTTCATTTATTCTTTTT
>SEYY01024361.1:80000-92500 GCA_009176605.1 Armadillidium nasatum | reverse complement strand
ATTGCTAGATGTTGAAGAAATTGTGTTATTTAACCAACAAAAACACGATTCATAATTTAGAATTTTTCTTATGGTAATACTCGGGTTTATTTGAGTATTTTATTTATTTATTTATTTACTTATTTTTTCAATATATCTAAACTATTTAAATCTCTTAAAAATTTAACTTTACGATTTTGCAGCATATTCGCCATATTGTACGACTTCAATGGCGTATTGTTCTTTGTTAATTAAATTTTTATAAGTTTTTAGTGTTTTTAGTAAACAAAATAATTTTCCGTGGTTTAATTTACCAAAAAAATCTTGATTTTTGTAGTTTCATCATTGTAGTTTCGATATATTGAAAAAAATGATCAATTAAACCCGAGTATTACATTTTTTTTATTAAAAATGCCTAATTATAAAAGTTTACTATAATTAACAATATAATTTTCAATTGTTCGACTACTTACGTTAGATTGACGAACACTCCATTAGTTTTTTACCATTAACGAATAATCCTATAACTTTTTATTATTTTAAACACATTCACTTAACACTTTGTAACAATTAAACCTATTACAATTGTTAATACTCAAATTTTTAATTTAAACAATACCACGGACTCAGTTCCCTCAATGTGAGGGAAATCTTTGGGGGCAATAGTTTCGTGGCGAATTAACGAAATAGGGATGCTCAATAGTATCAATAGATATCGATATAAATAAATTTTATTCAATATATCAAAAGTTATTCGATAATATCATAGACTTTATATAAAAAAATATATATATATTTTTTTAACAAATATCGATATATTGATGTTTTTTCTTTAATATAGAATCAACGATATTTTTCGTTCCTATTCCAAACAATTTCAGCTGCAACAATAAGAATGCTCAAGTAGTATCGATATGGACTATTTCATTTAAAATATCGTCCTTATTTTAACTATTATTTGATAATTATTTTAAATTTTCAACTAATTTATCGATATTTTTTTCTGTGTAGAATCCACAATATTTTTCGTTCCTGTTCCATACATTTTGAGTAATATTTTTCTGCCTTTCTTTATCAAATTATTTAGCAAACTAAAGTATTTTACTTGTGTGCGCCAAAGTTTACCTAATAATTATAAGGTAAACTTTGTGTACGCCCTAAAAAGCGTATATATGTTCTTTTTATTAAGTAAAATTGAATTTTTTTTTATCAAAGTAATTCAAACAGGTTTTTTCTAAGTTAAATTCAAGTAAGCTAAAATAAGTTATCAGACGTCCCCGATTTAGTAGGACAGTACTTTCATAGACCCTCCCCCCTCCCCCCGTACAACTAGCGACGAAGAGCATCACGAGCTCTCATTGAGTGTGGACGTGGTTCACTCGCTCTGAACTCGTGATGGCCTGAAGGGCACTATTTTGTCTGCCTGGAGGGACGGCATATGACCTCGTCGGTAAGGTCGGCCTCCTCCAAAACAAAACAAAAAAAACTAGCGACTTTTGTTGTATAAAAATCGAGCGAAACTTCAGAAACGGCAAAAGAATATTTTATTTTATTTTATTATATAAACTAAAATAAAAATAAGTTGAAATAAAATTTTTGTTGCTCCTCACATTTAAAAATTTAATTTTTCATCATTCTGATAATACGAACAAAAAATGAGCAGAGATTAATACAAAAAAAGAATAGTTAATGTTCATTTAGTCTTAGACCATTTGTCTTGACAACATATTGTCCAAATGTAGAATGTTCCCTGTCAATTTTATACTTTTATTTTATTTTTTTTTATTATTGTGCGCGCTTGTCCATTTGTCAGGAATTGTCGACATTTTTTTTTTTTTGATGCGTAGTTTTACTTTATTCACATCAAAGTATCCATTTTTCACTTGGCGATTGAAGAGATTTTGGATCAAATAATTACGATTTTCGAGCCAGGTTAGCTTTAATTATTAAACGAAAGGAGTCAATTTGACTTCCGATTTTAGATTAAAATTGCTTTCAATGTTATTCGGGAAAGAAGAAAGGGCTTTGTATCAGAAGCTATAAAATTTAAGCAATATTTTCATTTTTTAAATAAAGGCCACCCACTTCCCGAGTTGATTTATGAAAGCGAATCACGATCCTTGAAAATTTGGAACATTATTACTTGGAATATACCGAAATATCTCCTGGGAGAAAATACAACAGAATCGACATTTAAATGGCCCAATTGATGAGACGGCTCTATACAATGAATATGTTCGTTTGTAAAAAATAAAATAAAAGAATCCCTAAAAAAAATGTAAAGCAGAATTCATTTACCATTAATAATCTCACATTTTATCATTCCTTAAACATTTTTTTTTTTTTTTACCCAGAACCAGTGTTGGTGTACATGAACTAATGAACGTCCCCACCCTATTAAATCATGGATTATCAATCTTTAGAGGTCCATACTCCCTTTTTATGCCATTATACTGTCACATCCCCCCTACCCACCTCGCACGCCTATACTTACCATTTACATGCATATTTTTGTTTTGTTTTTTTTATAAATATATTACAATGAAATGGGCTTATTTGAAGTTTGAAGGCGTATGCGAGAATTTATAGCATTAGCCCAAATTTGTTGGTCTTGTTTTCAGGGGGTACGCCCCCTACCCACCCCGAGATTGAGAACCCATGTAGTAGTTTCTACAAAATAGCAAATATCAATAAAAGTACAAATTCTAAAACTAAAATTAAGTACAGCATAATTTAAACAGGTACAGAAGAATACTTCTTAGCAGTTATTGTAACTTCCACCATTCATCCTTTAAATCAACAACGCTCCTCAGGGTTCTATCCTATTCCCAATCTCATTTTCTACTTTTAATTAAAGACCTTCCTCTCTTTCTTATCACTTCATAACCTACCCACTCCTATACCCTATACCTACGATTACACCCTTCATCATTCCTTTAACTATGGATGGCATCTCACCCCAATATCAAATATAATAAACAGGAAAGATTAAAAACAATAAAGTTCATAAAAATATAATATGTACTTATGAAATGACAAAATGTAAATATATTAATCACATAAAAGATGTATCTCTATGCATAGTATATATACTATATATATATATATATATATATATATATATATATATATATATATATATATATATATATATATATATATATATATATATATATATATATATATATATATATATATATATATATATATATATATATATATATATATATATATATATATATATATATATATATATATTAAACATTGAAATTTAAAGTTTGCTATAGGGATTTACAAAACTTTAAACTTCAATGATGAATATTTAGTCAGCGAGAGGTTAGCTAGATATATATATATATATATATATATATATATATATATATATATATATATATATATATATATATATATATATATATATATATATATATATATATATATATATATATATATATATATATATATATATATATATATATATATATATTAGGAGTGATGGGGCGTAGGGGCAATATATTTTAATTACATTTTTTTCATTACTTTGTTAATTTAAGAACTTAAGAAAAAAAAAAAGTAAAGATTCATACCAAATATTTTTTAACTAATAATTTAATTAAACAGAAGAACTGATAATTAAAATAGAAGACTATTATTATTATTAGTCTTTTTGATAATTACTCGATACAAAAATACAAAAACTTAAAAATTTTAAACCTACAATTCTGAATGGATGTTTTAAACAGTATTTTTTTTTTTTATTTTAATTTATTTTACAATTTTTTTTTTTTTTTTTTTTTTTTTTTTTTTTTTTTTTTTTTTTTTTTTTTTTTTTTTTTTTTTTTTTTTTTTTTTTTTTTTTTTTTTTTTTTTTTTTTTTTTTTTTTTTTTTTAATCTATGAATCACATTTGGCATTAAAAAAAAAAAAAAAATCTCTCATTAATTATAACTTAAAACAGTTAGTTAATATTAACTAAACCCCAAGTTTCACCCTTTTGAAGTGGGGCCCCGAATTTAAATTCATCATAAAAAATTTATGAATACAATAAAACTGTTGATTTGTTGGGACATTTCACTTCTTGAGTTCGGAATAATAAAATTAATATAATCCAGTAGAATCAATGGCAAACATGTTTTCTTCATGTCTTTTAACACTAACGTGTTAATAAACACGAAGATAACACACACAACTCCATCCTTCCATCCTAACCATAGAATACCAACACATTTTTTCCAGGTACATCCTTAGCAAATCCTATATTACCTTAAAATTAAATAACCAATAACAATTTTGTTATCCTAAAAAAAAAAAAAAAAAAAAAAAATCTACATAATATACACAGTTTACTAACCATTACGTCAAAAAAAAAAAAAAATTAAACAAAAATGTTTAAAACAATTTTTGGGTTTTTAAAAGAAAAAAAAATTTAAATTTATAATAAATTTTACTTCTTTTTATTACCTGTGTAAAAATAGTTTCAGCTTCAAAAATTGAATTTCATTTTTAAAAATCGCTTATTTATCATAACAGTTTCAACGTCCTATATATATATATATATATATATATATATATATATATATATATATATATATATATATATATATATATATATATATATATATATATATATATATATATATATATATATATATATATATATATATATATATATATATATATATATATATATATATATTATAAGAGGTATATATTAACGAAATAATAATAAAAATAATATAAAATTATTATTATTATTATTATTACTGGCATATCGGCAACGTTTACGGGGAAACCAGCGAGATACATGACACAAAAACAAAAACAAAAACAAAAAAAAACACAAGCATAATGAATGTATGAATGAATTAAAAAGAAAAAGGAGGGGCGAGAGGCGACGATGGGAGGTGGAAGAGGGGGGGGGTGGCTATCTACGGAGAATCGGATGAAGATGGTCCAGGTTCGAGCCTCTGCCTCTTTGGCTTTTGTTCTTCTTCACTTGGACCACTTGAGGTTTCACGTTTCTTCTTGGGAACCTAATAAATAATAATAATAATAATAATAATAATAATAATAATATATATATATATATATATATATATATATATATATATATATATATATATATATATATATATATATATATATATATATATATATATATATATATATATATATATATATATATATATATATATATATATATATATATATATATATATATATATATATATATATATATATATATATATATATATATATATATATATATATATATATATATATATATATATATATATATAAACAACACATATTGCATTGGGCATTACCTTTTTCTCCCATTGTTGGTGCAGATACCTTAGCAAGATGTTGGATTTCTCAGTAACAACTGAAACAAATATATATTTAGCAACAAAAAAAATAAAATCTCATTACTGTTTCTATATATATAAACAAAATGTTTATCAACTGCCATTATCTTTTTTTTTTTTTTTTAAGAGGGACGAGGCATAGTTACCATGTGATACAAGTAATAATAATTTACAAAATTTTTATCCTTTTCAAATCTGACATTTGTTAGGAGAGATTTTATGATATTTAGAATAATATATATATATATATATATATATATATATATATATATATATATATATATATATATATATATATATATATATATATATATATATATATATATATATATATAGGAAAAAGGTAGGAAGAGGAGAGGAGGGAAGAGAAAGAGGAAAGGTGGGAGGAGGAAGAGGAAAGGTGGGAGGAAGAAGAGGAAAGGTGGGAGGAAGAGGAAAGGTGGGAAGAAGAGGAAAGGTGGGAAGAAGAGGAAAGAGAGAGGGAGGAGGAAATGAGGGTGGAAGATGGAAAAGGAGGAGGAGGTAGGAGGAGGAAAAGAAAAACAATAAATAATTTTTTAAAAATTATTGAAATAATTCTAATCATACTATATTTCTTAAGAGAAAGATTTTTAACACAAACTGAAGAGCAATAAACAAACAGTTCTTACTTTCTTGTGAGTAAGGGTTATCTTTGGTGGGTAAAAATACTGGTGGCTTTTTATAAGATGTTCTTCCGCTGGGGTCTCCCTGAAACTTGCTGAAATTCTGTTCATTGTGGACAGGAAGCTCTTTCAAGAACGAAGCAGCCTACAAGTAAAACCGAATTAATAACTGTAATCCACTCAGTACAAATGGATTGATGTGCCCTTCAGCCATATATATATATATGCATAACTATATCATAAGGTAAATCCAAAGACAACACAACCCAACAATTATGGGTAGGGACCGACCGGGGTTGGAATTTTGCTGGGGACAGGGCCGGGGCCAGGGTTGCCTAAAATTTGTAAAGAGATCGAAAGCACTGAAATTTTAGGTTAAGAAAATTAGATATTTACTTTAATTGAAATTAATTTAATTATAATGAAGGAGTAGAATAGCCAACATTTACTTAAATCATGATTATATGCATTTTTTTTTTTTTTTTTTTTTTTTTTAAGGAAAAAATCAGAAATTACAGATTTTCTATAATAAAAGTTTGAAAAAATATTTTTCTGATTCATAATAGTGATTCAACAGGTTTATTTAGGTCAGTTTGAAAAAATGTAAGATATAAAATTATCACTGCCCTCTCTTCCTGAACATTTCACTCTCCCAAATTCTAAAATAATATAATTAAATGTTCAAGAAGATTCTGATAGTAAATAGTGATTTAAGTGAATGAATTGTTTGTTTCCTCTTTTACGTTGCATTCATTTTGCCCCACCCAATATGTAACGAATGAATAATGGAATAAAAATCTTAATTTTCTTATATTTTGTTTGATTTAACCCTACATTAATAAGTATAATTTGCAATTAACCCCGGCAGGTAAACCCCAGTTTTCCCTGATTATTTGCCGTGGCCAGGCCAAGGTCGGGGCCGGGGTTGAGGACATGGTCCCGGTCGGCCCATAATTATGGAAAATAAGAATACTTAAAACTACATATGTACAACTGCATAAATATATTAATTTACAATTTAGCTAAATATCTTAAAATTAACTCCAAATTTACCATGTGAGAATATGGATTTAAAAGAAAAGTTTAACAATCAAAATATAGAAATAATTACCTACTTTTCATACTCCAAATGATTTACAATTTATAATAGAAATTTAAAGAAGTTTCACTGACATTTACCAACAGACTTTTGAGAAAAAGTTGAACAATAATTTATTCTATTGTTTATAGTCTAAGAATAGTTATATCAAAGTGGTACTTTTACTGTAAATTATTTCCTACATTTTAAAAATGACCCTAAATAACATTAAAAAAATATCCAAAAAAAATATTACAATATATATAAATATATATATATATATATATATATATATATATATATATATATATATATATATATATATATATATATATATATATATATAATATATATTAAACCACAAGCTTTCAGAATCAGTCTTGACTCCCTCATTCAAGCAAAAATCACAAAATACTTCATATAAACATCTCTTATTTTTATTTTTTCTAAGTAATCAAAAGAAAGAAGAAATTGATCTAGCGCAATTCTTCACCTTAAAATAGCAAGTGGACAATATCAAATTCAAATTTATAATACAGTAAGTACACTAGTTCTTCATACAGCATAACATACAAACAAAATAATAATAATAATAATTATAATGATAATAATAATAATAATAATAATAATAATAATAATAATAATAATACTTACCATTTTTTTAAAGAAAAGAACTTTTACGATACCTCCAACTACTTAGTTACTCAGGATAATATATATTTATTACTTATATTGACAGATGCCTTTTAAAGTTCAGCTTCAGCCTTATAGGCCTAGCAAAAACTTTAACTGAAAAGATAATAATAATAATGATAATGATGATGATGATGATGATAATAATAATAATAATAATAATAAAAACTTAAAAAAACACAATTTATCTACGAAAACCATTTGTACATTTATCAAGCAATTGGCGATAAATTTCCTTCCCCGACACACCCTCAGACTACAGAAATCAAATCACTAATCTCTTCTTCCTTAATGTATACAATGCTAAAAGGCAAAATCATATTTGGGCTGTTAACACCAATGAGAACAGTGAAATGATCAGTCTAAATGTGAAGTCACATTATATCAGAAGCACCACTTTTCTGCATGCAAAGTGCCCAATGCAGTGTGGCCAACCTAATGAAAGTTATAATAAAAGTTGGATAATTTTTTACTTCCCTTCATTTTGTGCATATATATATATATATATATATATATATATATATATATATATATATATATATATATATATATATATATATATATATATATATATATATATATATATATATATATATATATATATATATATATATAATCTTTCAGGAAAAATAAAAAATTTGGTCTATAAAGGCTAAATTGTACAACTATATGCTATTTATCATGTTCAAGTTTACATAGCAAATTTGCATTCTTCAAAAGTGAAAACAAAATATCTGCCAAGAAATATTTGGCAAGTTCAATTTCAGGTTATAAAAGAGTGGAAAACTTATATAACAAAATTATAAATCTCTGTTTTAGTATAGTATAAGGAAGACCTAATATTCCTCATTACCAATAGATATGCTAATTTTGGTAAAAGTGCAGTTTACTGGCCTCAACTTGGGTATTCTAGCAACTAGTTGCAATTAACTGGTAAATTATACTTTCATATACTGCATATGTTGTTACTATCATCCTGTGGCTTTTAATAACATTATACTGGTTATAAAGGGCTTGAATAATTAGAGAGGTTAGGAGCAACATGGGACTATCAAAAAGTTTGGTAAAAAATAAATACCACCATTTATTTTGAGTACCTCATCCTAAATTTAAATATACATCCTAAATTAAAATTTAATCACTCAAATAGCAAACTTGAGTTCTTAAATGCAAATAAAATAATGCAATATAATACACACAAACATACAAAAGGTCTTAAAATATACTATACTCTATAACTAAGCACATGGGGTATTTAAAAACTGAATCAATAGTACTATGCTTTGAATCATCCACATAATGATCCAACTCTTTTTTAAGGGTTAAAAATAAGCTACTATCAATCACACCCAGTCATTTCAAAAAAATTCCAAAACAACCACTATATCATTGTTAAAAAAAAAAAAAATCTCATTTTTTTTTTTTTTTTTTATTTCACCTCTGGTGGGCAAAGGCCAGAGGCCTACCAATATTCCACCAGAGTTAGGGGGAAAGTCGGGAACATTGTCTAATTAAAGGCCGACATGACCTGATACACGGCGTTTGAAGGTGGCTAAGTCATAGGAAATTGGGAAAATAGATGAAGGAAGTGTGTTCCAGACTTTACCAGTAGAGTACATGTAAGATTGAGCATAGCGGTTAAGTCTGGGGTCAGAGAGTTGGACAGAGAAAGGATGATATATTGAAACTACAAAGATGAAATATTACAAAATAGAGTAAATTGGATAAAGGGAAGCACAGAAAATGATTTTGTACATTAAATACACCAAAAACCCTTAAAATATTAATAGAAAAAAGGTTTACACGTACGATCTTACATCATACTGTCCGACTTCAAAGCTGTATTGTCCTTTGGTCATCTTAGTTTACGTTCATTAATACACTAACAGGTTGCCAATTCATCAAGTGTGAATTATAAGAAATTTTATAGCTATTTTGTAACTAAAATTTTTTTATTTAATGCTATTTTTTTGTATTGTATAATTATTTTTTTTTTAAATTAAAATTACTGTTTGTATAATATTTGGTTCATCATCATCAGTGTGAATTATAAGAAATGTTGTAGCTTTAATATTGATTTTTGAATAATAAGTTTTTTAAATTAAAATTAATATTTGAATTATATTTAAAATTTTTATTTTAAAATTTTTTATGCAATTACAGTTATTTATCTGGAAATGTGTACTGCTTTTTTTTTATTTACTATTCAAAATGTAATATATTAATTTTCTCATTTACAAATTACAGTAACAGTAGTATGTTTAGATGCTGAAAGAGCCAAAGCATTTGCTAGTTTCGACCTACTTTCTGGCCTGTCATCATTGGTTACCATTTAACGTCTAGATTAGGTAAACTGGTTTTTGTCTAGCAAATTAGTTCAACTTAACCTAACCTAGACTTGTTGGGTAAATCTACACTAATGGGCCAGCAAATAAGTCTAATTTGCCAAATTAGACTTACTCTGTGCCTAAATAAAATAAAAAATATAAAAAAAAAAAAAAAAAAAAAAAAAAAAAAAACTATATATATATATATATATATATATATATATATATATATATATATAATATATATATATATATATATATATATATATATATATATATATATATATATATATATATATATATATATATAATGCTCTTAAGATTTTGATCGATTGTGATATCCCTTAAAATCAATTGATAATTTTTTAGTTATTCTTTTCAGTTATTTGCGAGATTTAAATATAAATTAAAGATTTAGATACAATTTGTTCAATTGAGTAGTCTTCCTTCCTTTTTTTGAAAGTATTTTAAATTAAATTGTGTTTAGAGAAAAACTTAAAACCTGTAATTTTAGACAGGTTTAAAACCATCGTGTACATTAAAGGTCACTGTCTATCTTAAAAACTACTGCATTGCAAATATGTGTTTAAGTTATATGTTTAAGTTATGAAGATGCATTTGACAATTTTCGTTTTGGTGAAAATTAAGCAGTAACGCAGGTAACATTTATTTATAGCAGAAAAATTATGGTTATTAATTGGTTAAAGTTTTACTGCGAAGCTAGTAATTTGAAATGCTTTACTGATTCAAAAATCAGTATAAAAAATAAAATTTATGAAGTCAATGAGTCATTGCTTCAAAAAAAAAAAAAAAAAAAAAAAAATATGCAGACGTGCAGAGATAAATTAGCTTTGGTTAGGTTAGGTAAATTTTAGTTAGGTCAAGTCTGGTTAGGTTTCATTCGGTTAAGCTATGTTACATTAAACTAAGTATCAAATTAGGTTGCAGTTATAGTTAAGTCAAATTGAAAATCCTAAAACTTTTAAATTCACCTGATCCTTGGTTAGTTTTATGTGGTTAAGATGGTACACACCAGAGGAACAATTTTAGTATTTTCCAGAAGCAATTACTTTTCAAATATTTCTCATAATATATTTATATATATATATATATATATATATATATATATATATATATATATATATAATATATATATATATATATATATATATATATATATATATATATATATACAAAATTGGGCAAAATGCAGAAGTCACAGAAACTATCAATAAATAAGCTCATACAAGATTTAAAAACAAAGTGAAACTCGACATACTGGTAATGTATGTTACGTTACAAACTTTGTTACAACAGAAAACTTAAATTATTATTTATTTCCTTAAACTCTAAGAGCAACCTACTGTATGGCAATTAATTGCTAATCGATAAAAGTTAATGAAAAATAAAATTTTGAACTTGAACAAAACAAAAGCAAGATGCGATAATGCAAATTTGTTGTTTATTATATTTACCATCAATGCACTGCAAAAAATTTTTTTATGAAAACTTGGAAGGATAGTGGTGTTACAACAATGAAGGAAGAGCTTATGAATTCATTAGAACATTTTTGGGTGCTTTTGTTCTTTTATCTTGATGAAAAAATATTTAGATTGGAAAGCTTGGTATTTGATTGTTAATTTTATTATTACTTTAAAAATAAGTCTTTTTTTTTTTTTTTTACAATTTTTTTTCTTCACCGCAAGTAATTTTTGCAAAATAAAATTTAAAATTAATTTATTTCACTCAAATTCTCGATTTAATGTTAAAGATGTGGATCGTTGAAAATGAATTGTGAATATAATTTCTGTTGATTTCATAAGAATATTTTAAATGAAACTGATGCAGTGAGATGTTTTCAGAAATACAAAATTGCTATTGAAAATAAATTATATTTTTGATTAGTTACATTAGGTTATGTTGTTAGCTTACGATTTACATAAAACTATTTTCTCTAGGTTTGTGCCAATTCAGTGTCAACTTCTGAGCCAATTGGAGGACATGACTTCACTTTTCAAATAGATGAGACATTATTTTCAAAGCGTAAAAATCATAAAGGACGCTATATATATATATATATATATATATATATATATATATATATATATATATATATATATATATATATATATATATATATATATATATATATATATATATATATATTATATATATTATTAAATAAAATAAAAAATGAAGCTCAAAAATGTTTTATACGCATTTCTTTCTATCATTAAAAATTATTTTCATTTTTAACTTCTAAATAAAGACAGGCGGAGAAACCTTTCCGATCTAAATATTTTTTCATCAAGATAAAAGATCAAAGGTCCCATTTTTGTGTAAAGAAAGAAAGCATATAAACTTAAGCCCATGATATAAGTTGGCTCCACTTAATGCAAAAATAAAAAAAA
>SEYY01024361.1:47500-77500 GCA_009176605.1 Armadillidium nasatum | reverse complement strand
CCTGTACATATTCTTTACCTCAATAAAGTTATAAGGTTTTCGTTCAGTTTCCTTACCCCTTCTTATTGCCATATTCTCGCTGTATTTCGTTCCTTCATCGTGATCCTCCCTATAGCAATCGCTACGCTCCTGAGAAACTTCGGTCGCTCAAGAAGGATTGCGCCATCAACATTTCATCCATCCTTGTTAATCCAGTCGTCCGTAGAAAAGGATAAGTGGACGACACATCAATAAATCAACCTACCTTTAATGACGGATACTTCACTAGAAGATCATTCCATTATAGTGAGTATCATATTCAATCATCATTTATATTTTTTTCTGTCGAGTCCTTCATTATATATATATATATATATATATATAATATATATATATATATATATATATATATATATATATATATATATATATGGTAATTGTAGCGTTCACGGGAGTGGATTTTTTCGTACGAGACAAGGTTGCTGAAAATACCTACATACCTACGGGTTGCTAGTTCGATTGAAACTACTTATTCACGCATTGCGAGTTCAACTGAAACTGATACGACGTGCCGTTTTTTTTTTTGTTTTCTTCTCAGCGTAACTACAAAAAGGAAATGATATGTTTGCTTATTTTTTTGGTTAATCGACGAACGCCAAATTATTTTGTAAGAAAAAAAAATTAAAAAAACACTTAAATTAAAAAAAAAAGTTTAAAATAATTACAAAACTCTCTCACGTGCCCTCGTTGGTGAGGCCGCTCTCAAAAAAAAAAAAAAAAAAAAAAAATCTTTCAATGTTTTGACGAGTTGCTATATTTTAAAATATGTTGAAGCTAAAATGGAAATAATAGTTAAAATTTACAAGAATTTTGCATGATGCGGGATATGGGGTAATGTGTAATAATAATAATAATAATAATAATAATTATATATATTATATATATATATATATATATATATATATATATATATATATATATATATATATATATATATATATATATATATATATATATATATATATATATATATATATATATATATATATATATATGAGAGAGAGAGGAATGTAAGTGAAAATTTATCACCATCACTCACGGGTCGGGGGGTACGGGGGGCAGAGCCCCCGTAGACAAATGATCGTGTGCCATGCATTTATGATTTCATTGCTGTACTGCAATAATGCATATTTTTATAATACAAGTTGCAAATGCATGGCACACGAGCGTTTGTCTACGGGGGCTCTGCCCCCCGTACCCCCCGACCCGTGAGTGGTAGTGATAAAATTTTCACTTATACTTCTATCTCTACATATTATTATTATTATTATTAGTAGTAGTATTTTTATTATTGTTATTATTATTATTTTTATTATTATAATTATTATTTTATTTTTATTTTATATATATATATATATATATATATATATATATATATATATATATATATATATTTTTGTTTTTTTTTTTTTTTTGTTTTTTTTTAACGCCAATGATCCAGCAACCTTGTCGTATCACAAATTCTTAGGCTATGTTGTTAGTTTCAAATTCCTACGCGTAGTTCTAGTCGAACTCCCAACGCGTAGGTATATTAGCAACCTTGTCTCGTACGAAAAAATCCACTACCATGAACGCTACAATTACCATATATATATATATATATATATATATATATATATATATATATATATATAAATATATATATATATATATATTAATAATATTATATACTTATTTAAAAAAAATTAAAAATTTAATATTTCTAGATAAAAATTGATTTCATAATTTCTAAAATAAAATTTTTTAGTTCTGAAATTGCTATAAAATTTCTTAAAATTCACTCTAATGATGATATAGCAAACTGGCAATACTTTATTAAAAAAAAAAAAAAAAAAAAAGTCAAAGGACATTTTAAAAGTCAGATGATATGCTGTAAACTAGTCATAACTGTATAACTGTAAATCTTTTGTATTAAAATTTTTAAAGGTGTTTGGTATTTTTAATGTACAAAATCATTTTGTGCGCTTCAATTTACTTGATTTCAGATCATTTTCCTTTTGTAGTTTCTATATAACTATTCTTTAATAAATTTATAAGGTGTTTGATATATTTATCAAACAAAAGAAGTCTTTTAGATTTATCAGGCTTCATTTAATGCATTTATGTATTTTATGCCCTTATAATTTCAACAGTGTAAAAAATGCTCACCTAGTATTAACAATTACCCTCATTATTTTTAAACCCCTTTGTTATTAGGTTTGAAATACTTTATAATACATTTTGCTTACATGTAGTACAACATAAATAATCCACTAGCTCAAATCTAATACATAAATATTAATAAATGCACTACTATAAAATCTATAGGCAATTATAACTAGCAGCCAATCTTAAGTGTTGAAGGTAGCCTAGCTTAATTTAATAGGTTACTTTAAACTTTATGGAGTCATGCACCATAATTAAACCTTAAGCCTACAACTTCAAATGCATATCAAGGCCTAACCTAGGACTTGCCTAATTACAATATAGTATCAAAGTTATGGTAAACTTTGATAGTATTTAATAATTCTATTTTACTATGATCATAGTCTAAACAATGATAATTTCTAAAATAAAACTTCAAAGGAAATATTTCTAAAAAAAAAAAAAAAAGGGGAAAAAAAAAAAAAAAAAAAAAAAAACACTCGGTTAAGCAATTTACGCCTTTAAACACAGGAACTGTGGAACATTAATGGACTTGCTGGTTTTTGATCTAGCATTCTTTCCCGAGATTTCTCACATGTTTATTAAACGCAGCTTTAAAAATGTGTTTTAAATCATAGGCTCTAAAAAATATGTTTATATATACTGGGTAAGTTTTGAATTTGTGCTCCAGACAAACGTATAATAAACAAATGAAAAAATTCAAGTACACTTTGAAGACAATTTAAGAGAAAGAAAGAATACAAACTTTAACTTTCGTCGAGTACCTGCCGTGGTACAAAAATAGCATTCATAAAACTTGAGGAGTAAAAAAAAAAAGGTAAAAGTATGGGTAAAAGTGAAAGAAATGAAAGAAGCCAAGAATTTGCTCCTTTTTGCGTTTAAAAAGTAAATTTTGGTGAAACATTTATGGGGAAGTTTTAGCCAAAGTTTATTGGTTTTAGGCATAGTAAATAGATATTTCATGCAATGTTCAAAAATGTAAATAAGATGTATTTTTATTTTTAAATAGAATTTTTTTTTTTTTTTCACAAGAGAACGTCCTGGATTAGAAAGAAGCTATATGAAATTAAATCACAATATATGGTCTTTGATCTGAATTTGAATATAAGATTCAGTATTATTATTCATTAAAGTATGATTATATTGTTATTTCATTTTTTTAAAAAATAAAATTTAATAATGATAAATTTTAAAAATTAATAAAAGAATTCAGATCGTTCGACAAAACATTTATTGGAGCAGTAAACGTAAACTTTAATGAAAGAAAAGTCGATGTAAAATGATATATATATATCCTTCCGAGAAAATGTGTAGGTATATTAATTGGCTAATAGGCGAAATGCATTCCAAAATTGATTTATCTACGACATTTTTTTCTTCTCTAATTATAAAACTTCTCTCATCTCTACTCAACATGGGGTGACAATTAAAAGAGATTCATAGATTCTTCTACACAATTTGGTCCGTAATATGATATGGACCAAAAAAAATTAAAATCCGTTTGTCTATGACTATACACCATCTACTCGCTCTTATTTATCAACCTCCTAAAAAACTGTAAATTCACAAAAGATGAATTATCTTTTCTTTTTCAACAGTCTCTATCCTCATTTGAAAATTGTGGAAAACTTCAACCTCCGTTATCTCTGGTGTGGAGTAATATAATGCCTTAACAAACTTTTTCAAATGTGAAACTTTCACTTGATCTACTTTATCGTTTCACAATCAGTCAACACAGATTTTCTTTTTCTATGAGAGGTTAGTCAGTCCCATCTCAACATGTGTTGACGTGTCTAATTTTTCTCTCCATTGTGAATTACTTCTAATGGTAACGCATAGACCATCAATATGGGAGCAACTATTTTATCTTATTGCATTCCAACACGAGAACCACTCGAACTGGCTTAAGCTTTACTAATCTAAAGCCAATTCGGTTTTGTCGCTTTATGGAAGCATTCAATAAAAAGACAAAATATTTAATTTCTTCGCCGACAAAATCAAGCCTTCCTTGTTCTTAATTCTGATAGTAAGAAAACTGCTAACCCATATAGTAGTCACAGGAATGCTTTAAGGCCTATCGGAAGAGGATTGAATATATAAAGCTACAGTATCCAGATCCCGCAAAATTACTTGAAAACTAGAAAGCAGTACTTTCGAAACTACTCCTACACTGTCAAATTTTCATCTCCCACATCTACGATCTGGAAGTAGTCCTGAAAATGCCTCTCAAGTCTAATCAACATATCCACGTACAGGACTACGTGTACAATGTGATCCAGAAATGCTTAAGCACTTTTTCAGGCTAATTTCGATCCAGTTGCTGATACTTTAGTTTCAGGCTTTGCCAGTTGCTCTAGCCACTTTATTTATCCTGAACCTTCCCTGTACACTCGCAACACAGTCTCTCAACCCAATTTCTATGTAAAGAAGAAAGATGATTTTTTATACAATTTATCTCTTTAATCTTCATGTGTTGGAAATTGCAAAGACAGAGCTCTTGTCATTCCAATGCAATGCTTCGCTATCTTTACCCTTCTGCTTTTCACATTTCATTCTAAATCAGATCAATAAAATCTGGATTGAAGGGTATCCCTTACGTTGTCACACGTGCAAGCTAATAGAAAAGTGGTAGAAAACTGCATACTTCTTGTCCTGTTGAGCACTTTTCAAATTTCTAGATTTCTTTCCACAAGGTGAGCAACGATCAGCTGCTGACCCATGACATTAGTCATTTTCTGTAAAAGTGTTAGAGAAGGACCTATGATATCACATGAAAAACTGGGATAATCAAAACACTTCACTTTCTTGGTTTACGTGGCTTTTTATAATTCAAAGTTTATCATCAATAAGAATCGTTCAGGAATGCTATTTCTGTTCCCTCCAGACCATTCACTTTAGATGAATATGTCCATAAAGCGGTACTCTCAGTGAAATCCTACACGATGTAGGAAAGGTGACTATCTAGAGATACTATTCTAGGTACTGCCATTAACATTAGTTGTTGCAAATTCGAAAGATGATTGTGTAAAAATATGAAAATACAACTCTGAAAAACTGTTAAAGCACCCATATTCTTAATATCTGAATCTCATAAGCATAAAAGCATCTACAATTTTCGTTGTGTATCACCAAACAAAGTGGTTTTCATAATTTTGCTACTACTTAAATTGGTTTGGATGCATTGTATAGGTATAAATACATCAAACAATCAATGATAAAAGAGGATGATGAAAATTCGTGTGAATACGCCTCGACATTATGCCAAATTCGTAAATTTTCGTCTTTAAATTAAATAAATACAATATCTTTCCCACGACAAACGCTTACAATATGTGCAAAATATAACAAAAGTTAACTTATATACAATATGAATTTAAACCAATTAGAATCAACCACTTTATTAGAATATCATCTTTGTTGCTTATGACACCAAGTATTTGATGAACGTATCCCCATAAAATAAATTCCAAATACACATTTCAAATTAGCGAGGTAATGATAAGGGTCCTTCAAGTTTCAATGTGGATTTCTAGTTTAAATAATAAGGAAATCTTCATAACCATACATCAAAAATCCAACAAATGATGGATTCTCATTTGAACTCCCAGTAGGATAAACAATACTTATGATCAGTATAAAAAAAAGTTTTATTTGCTTTTATACATCCGTAGTACAATAAATTTGCAATTAATTTAAAAAGAAAACCACTCAAAAAAAAGAGTAATCGTTCAATATATATATATATATATATATATATATATATATATATATATATATATATATATATATATATATATATATATATATATATATATATATATATATATATATATATATATATATATATATATATATATATATATATATATATATATTATTTATTTTTATTTTTCCTAATCTTCTTGAATTTCAACAGACAAAGGAAGAATTGGCAAAACTGAAAAAAATATATAAAAAGTAATAATAATAATAATAATAATAATAATATAATAATAATAATAATAATAATAATAATAATAATAATATAATAATAATAATTTCAAATTTTTTAAAATTGCTGTTGAAAAACTTATTTTGAGACAACCAAAAATTACATTTCTTTCAATTTTTCAAAAAATATTGACTAAAAATTCGATGTATTAATATATAATAAACTCATTTTTACCTCCAATTAAAATAAACATTTTAATTTTCACTGAATAAATTCATTTTTACCTTCAATAAATAAACTCCTTTTAAAATCCAACGAATAACAACCCATTTTTACAATCAATAAATACTCATTTTTTTCACCCTCAAAGAATAAAAACTCATTTTCACCTTCAATAAATAAACTCCTTTTAAACTCCAACGAAAATCAAACCCATTTTTTAAATCCACTGAATTTTTACCCTCAACGAATAACAAACTCAATTTTTTACCTTCATCTTCAACCACTTCCATAAGATCAATAGGTTCCGTTGCAGTGTATTCACATTCCACTATTTCAGATGCATCTGGGAGAGGAGGGGCAGGCGGCGCACTGTTTCCAGAACTACCGAAGAGGAAAGTAAAACTACGTCCTTCAGGATTTGAATATGCTCTCTTCTTTTTGCAACTTACCAAATGGTTTGCTTTAAATAAATAAAAAAATAAATAAATATGAATAATAGGATATATATTATATATATATATATATATATATATATATATATATATATATATATATATATATATATATATATATATATATATATATATATATATATATATATATATATATATATATATATATATATATATATATATATATATATATATATATATATATATATATATATATATATATATATATATACTTACCTAAGTGATTGCCAGATCTGGTTGAGAAACCACAAGAACAATACATAGTACTGTCGAGGGTTGTAGGATTTCCAATAACGTATGGAAGAGGTTTTTTAGAGCTGGGTGGATGGAACACCTGGGCGTGCCTCACTATCATGTTCTGACAACTTGTGCTATACGAACATTTTGAGCAAGTCCTGTACTGACTGTAGACAGAAAAAAATAAATAATAATAATTTTAAAAAAAAATTCTTATTCTCATTAGACCAAGGGAATAAGAAAATGTATGGAAGATGTGATAATAATGTTTTCTTTTTACCCAAAACATCAAATTATTTTTTTTAAAAAAAAGAAACAAGATGTAAATTTAAACTTAATAATATGCAATATATTACAAGCAATAGACCAATACAAAATTAAAACACAAGAACAAAGATATAAATTTTGTCACACATGACAACCTTCAACAATACAGCGGTAAAAAAATAAAAAAATAAAAAAATAAAAGTACTAGAAAGTTTGGCAAAATGTCATTTGGAGTAATTTAAAGTCTATATTATTTTCAATTTTTGCCAACTTAATTTTTCTTTATGTTATAGAAATAAAAAAAACAAAGACATCTACATAAATGATAACAACAATAAAGAACTAAAATAATATGGTCCTTAAGACTACATACTTGAAATGAGCTTTTGCCCCTAATTCCCCATCACATTCAATACATCGGTAAGACGAGCAGCTCTTAGGAACATGCAGGCGAAGATTGGGAATATCTTTTAACGTTATTGACAAGGCTGCCTGATTCTTTGTCTGTACTGCTGTAACTTGATCATTAACAGACAAAGGCATGCTCTTAATATTGGGTTTAAACTGCAAAGTTCTATACCCATTTGGAGACTCGTATCGAAGGAATCCTGAAAAGTAAAAATAAAAATTAAAGGTCTTCAATGGTGTATTTAATTCCTTTCTTCAATCCAATTAAATGTAGTTTTCTGTAAGAAAAAAACATCTATACAAAAAAATAAATTTTGAATGTAACAGGTTTTACTTTAAACATGTATAAAGAATAAAAAAATTCACCTAACTAAAACTTTTAGGTTTTAAATGAAACCCTAAAACGGCTTCAAAAATTTACTACATAAGACTATTATGTTTTCAGCCTAAAGATATAAGGAGAATGGATTCACTGAAATACTAAGAAAACCCAAGAGAATTTCTGTGCTAAAGAAAATACCTAGAAAAACAACAAGTCTGATTTAAGAAATAAGAGCCGTAGGCCTGAGGACATTCCAAGCTTCATTAATATGTTAGTCAAAGATAGAAGCTGTTGACTTGAAGGTACTCTAGAACAAAGATTAGATTCAAATCTATAGCACGAGTTTCAACCAAGGTCAGAATGTGACATTTAGAATTAATGACGATCTCTAGAGTGTACATAATCTCTAATAAAGGCAAAACATCCCAAATTCAATTCTAATTTTTAAATAACTGCAATAAACCTACCATAATTTTTATAGACACTAAAACATACCTTTGACATTTGTACAGGGTAAGTGCTCCTTCTTATGCTCCGTAAGAAGATATTTACTGTAGAAGACTAAAACACAGCTACGACAGTTAATTTTTTGTGAATGCCTCTGCAATAAAATTTAAAACATTATCACTTTAACAATAGTACAGTACACAAAAGAGAAGTAATTGCAGCACAAAAAGAATACAATGAATTCACCAATAAATATCAAAAGCACAGTTTCCTAAAAAATTCCTTCAAAACTATAATACAAAGGATGATATATTTTAAATAAACATTAAGAACAAACCTGCATATGTTGGAAGAGTCTCTGAGAAAATGAAGAAGCTCCATTAGGAGTTAGGGTCTTTATACTCAAACAGAAATGACATTGGACATATGGAGTACCCTTATGAGTTTTGTTAAAATGATTAATGATCTCATAATAGAAAGATGTAGCGAAATGACACACTTCACATCGGTATGGTAGTTCAGCTTCAACATGTTTTCTCATCATATGAGATTTTAAGCAAACTTTCGTTATGGAATTTCTCAGAACAAATACGACACCAGACTTGAGTTAGGTCGCTCATAAGATGAATCTGCAAGCATTAGCGTTATTATTATAATGATGAATTATTGCTACTATTATTAATATAATAACAATAAAAATGCCTACATTCTCTAGATTATTTATAGAACTTGAGTTCTATTCAATAAATTAATAATAAGTCCAAGAACAATGAGGCAAAAACGTTGTTCTACATCATTCGACTTTAAAAAAAAAAAGGTAAATAAATACTTACATCTATTTTGTGTTTATTCAAGCTGTTTACGGAAGTAAATGAATTTGTACAATATGGACAGACAAGATCTAATTTTTCTTTGTCAGGAGTCTGGCCTTCTAAATGGTACTTTAAGTGAGAATAAAACAAAACATTGTCCTCCAAAGTTTCCTAAAACAAATAATAATAATAATAATAATAATAATAATAATAATAATAAAAAACGCGTTATTTCTTTTATACCAACTAGTAAAATCATGAACAACATAAAAGTCTCAAATATTGACTAAAAATAATAAAAGCAGGAACCATTTTTAGAGTAAAATATTCTCATTTGAAAAACAAAACTTCTTCACATTAATTTTCCCCAAAATATACTCGGACTCTAAAACAAAGTTGATTTAGAATGTTTGTAAATAGGTACAATATTTCATGTCTCGAACGTTTAACGTTTCAACCTATACTGTATCTAAAAGACACAAAGAAAAAGCTAACAAAGATCATGATAAATTTTAGTTAGTACTCATATCAGAAATGAACATGTAAATTAGACAGTAACGTACACAATATAGATAAAAAAAAAATTCCTTGAAGATATAATATCAATGATAAAAACATTCCTCTTTTTAGGAACATTTTCTACATTTAACTATAAAATACATGAGGTTTATGAATAGCGAAAGTAATGCAAACAAAATTACCAACTTTTACTTCAATTTACGACAATATATATTTGGAAAATGAACTAGAGATACAGGATATGCCTAAAATATCAGACTTAGTATCGTTATACACCAAAAAAAGTTGAAGTTTGAATGTTAACAAAAAAAAATGTCACGTTCCTCCTGGGGGAGGATTCCAAATTCAAGGCTACTAATTAAAAAAAAAATATGAATATATATATTGAAGTCCTAGCCAGCTCGACGCCTAACAAAATAGTCATACACAAATACTAAACAACACAGAAACGTGTGTTGTAACATACTGCAACTAAACATTTTGAATAGTGCACAAACTTACACAAACACAAAAAAATAATTTCCTAAACATATTACTGAATTTTATTTTATGATAACACTTTAATAGTAGACAAATATAAAAATAATTAAAATTATTAAATGTTAAATTTAAATTAGCAAAAAAAAAAAAATAAAATAAAATAAATAAAATAAAAAATAAATAAATTTTATAAAACCTAAGGAAATATTAAGAACATATAAATTAAATCCTAATAATAATACAGTATAAATACACACCAATCTTATCAATACTTACAGAACAGAGATGACATTTGTACGAGTAGGCATTGTATTCTTTTCCCATAGATGGGTTTCCTTCTATTTTTCCATAGAAATAGCTCTCCAGATTAGTAAATTCACCACTATTTCATAAATAAAATAAAAAAATAAATAAATAAATAATAAAACAAATTAAATAAAAAACAAAAATAAAATAAAAATAAATTCCTAATGATACATTTTCAACTCTCTTGGAAAATACATTATCAAAATTATAAGACCATTTTCAGTGATTAAAAGGTTTAGTTAGTTTTTCCATACCATAAATATAACTTGCTATTATTATTATAATAATTATTATTATTATTATTATTAACTTTTCAAAATTACGTTTTATTAAACTATAATCTAAACTTAAAATTGGCTTACATATGTCATTAATAATTATTATAATAATAAATAATAATAATTAATAAATAATAATAATAATAATAATAATAATAATAATAATAATAAGAATAAATAATAATAGAATTCTATGTCATCTTTTGCATTAATGCAAGCTTTACATTTCGCCTCCTATTCTTTAAAAACTTTTAGAGAATTGGTAGCAAAATTTAAAACTTAATAATAAAAAATAATAATAATAATAATAATAATATATAATAATAATAATAATAATCACCTTTGGACATTATTGGATGATGGTTCTAGTTCAATAGGCTTGGGTGCAGCTGCAGAAAACCTGATACTCGACAAGTTCTTTATTGTGAGGGGTGGCACTATAGGTTCCGAAGACATCGTGCCATTCTTAATGACAACTTTATTTCCCATTGCCAAACACTACAAAAATAAAAATAATAAAAAATTCATTTAAAAAAAAAAAAAAAAAAAAAAAAAAAAATTTTTTTTTAGACTTTCCAGGAAATTGCCTTTGGAATTTTCTAAGTAGTTCCTAAGATCCACAAGTGGGATAGAACCAGCGCAGCCAACCGTGTAAGTCAATCACTCTAACTGGTTTTTATTTTAATTATTATTATTTATTTTTTTTTTTTTTTTTTTTTTTTTTTTTTTTTTTTTTTTTTGCCTACTGCTAAATCCAAAGAAAAATAATATATATATATATAATATATATATATATATATATATATATATATATATATATATATATATATATATATATATATATATATATATATATATATATATATATATATATATATATATATATATATATATATTTAAAAAAGGTTTAAGAAGGATTAAAAAGGATTAGGATGAATTAAAAAGAATTATGAAGGATTAAAAAGGATTAAAAATTATTTTCAGTGGATTAAAAAGGATTTAAAATGATAAAGTATTTAAATATGATTATATTATTGCAAAATCAATGTCATTTATTAATAATAATAATAATAAAAATAGTAATGATTATAATTATTGCAAATCAATGTCATTAACAATAATAAAAATAATAAAATAATAATAATAATAATAATAATAATATTCAGTTATTACAAAAACATTTACTTTTTGAATATTTTCTACAAAAAGTTAAGCACCATAATAATAATAATAATAATAATCATTACCATATTTTCGTTGTATTGCGTAGGAATGACATGAAGAGGAGTAGTAGTCGGGGACATGATAACATTGGCCGTTGGAATTGGGGGAATGGCTTTGGTGTTGGTGTATTTGTAGCGGAAGTTTTTATGAGGAAACTCCGACACATATTCCAATAGTGGTAAAATACCGGGATCTGAAAATTAGAAAGCACAAATTAGTTTTAAGTACAACGTGTACCCACAGTAAATGAAAAAAAGAAAATTATCATTGAAAGCCATTTTTTTCTTTTCTTCTTTTCATCGAGTGGTTGGAGGGGATTCTTCCCCCCCCCCCTTCCGTTCCTATTACCTATTATCGCTTCATAAGTTCATATATAACATACATATTTTTCCCTTTTTCGGTAATAAACTACTATAAATTCCCTACTGTTTTACACTCTGTTAGAGTTAGAAAATATAATATAGTTTCATATATTATTTATTCTCTTCAAAAAAAATATTAAAAAATTTAATCAGTATAATTTTTATTTTTGAATTCTTAGTAATTTTCTATGTTTTAATAAAGAATAAAAGAAACTGAAAATAAATAAAAAAATTACTACTGGAAATTCTGAAAGAATGAAGTTAAGGTTAAATGACTAATATAATATAATGTAGCTTCTGCAGGTGTATATGCAAATGACTGTATAGAGTTGTAACTCCTTGCATAATAAGAGTAATTTAGAATAATAAATGTCTTAACGCTTATACGTACATAAAACACAATGTCAGCATTTGATGACTGGTAAATTTTTCATGACTTTAAAGAATAATTTTATAATAAATTTCTTTTTTTTAATATCAAATCAAATTTATGGGAAAAATTTAAAATTGAAAAAAATATTTTTAAATATAACTTCGAAACACGAGTGGAAATAGTACAAACTTCATTCACATCTTACTTCCTACTACTCTGCCAGTATAACCCTTAAAGAAAAATGTTTCCCAGATTTTGCAAAAGAATTTTGTGCTTTTTTTGTTTTATTTTATGTGCTGTACATGCCTTTGTGACATGAGTACACAGACTAGAGTACATAAACTGTACATCCTAAAAGCAATAACTGTTTAGTATCTGTTAAAGTTGCCAGCATAGGAATATTACACAAAGTTTATACAGATACGATCTCTCTAGACAACTAGACGTCCAATCAAATCCAGTTAAAAATTAAATAACTAATTAAATTATGACTAGCAAAAGCTAAGGTCATTAACTTACTTTCTAGTTCTCTGTATGTAATGTAAGAAACATGTTCCATGATATTATCATAGCAATCTGCAGCAGTGGGCCCGAATTTTTCTCTCCAGCACAACTCATCAAGAGTGAGCTGTACCTGATTTTCAGTAAGTTGAGATAAGGCAGCCTGTTACAAAACAAAAATAATATTCAAAATTATATATACTATTTTCACTGTAAATAAGGTGTGGTTTCTATCCCACCTATATTAAAAGTTTTCAATTTAAATTATTAGATATGAAATTAGAATAAAGAAGGCTGCAATTTAGTTTATTCAGGACCTAGAATGTCAAAAAAAAAAAAATTATTGTATCTCTTAAAGACAAACGGTTTCAGACTTATTTATAATAGCATCATATAAAGAATTTATTTTAAACAGGAACCTTTTATTTTGGTAGCCTCAGCTTATGACTTTTTGATAGGAAAAAAAAAAAAAAAAGTAGAATTACAATATAAAGTTAAATTAATGTAAAATAAAATAGTAAATGATAAATAATCTTAGTACATATAGAAAACAAAAAAAAAAAAAGCTATATTGTTTTAACAGAAAATTAAACCTCATTAAAAATATTGGTGGCAACAAAGAAAAAAAAAAAAAAAACAAACATTAAGTTTGAAGGAGTTATTAAACTAATCATAAACTTAGTTAACTTAATAAATTAAACATTAACATAAAGAAAAGTTACACCTTGCTATATATGAGTAAGAACTAGGGATGGAGCGATACCTAAAAATATACCGATACCGATACTAATCCATTCATATACCAAAATTTTTAGCGATACCGATACTAAAATTTTCAAATTTACCGATACCGATACCTAAAAATTTACAGATACCGATACCTGAAAATACACCGATACCGATACTTCACTCCATCCCTAGTAAGAACTAAAAATATTTTAAAGGTAAAAAGACATGAAAATAAGGTAAGTATTTAATTTCATAATTTCTGCAGTAAACCAAACAAAATCTAAAAATATTTTATTTTCCATAGTTTAAAAAAAAAAAAAAAGCAAACGAAATATTTTAATTAAATTTTTTCCTAAAAATGATTAAACATTTACAGTATTTCAGCAATGGAATATATTATTCTGATAAAAAACAATATTAAATTTTAAATGTTTAATTAAAACAAAGTTAAATAAAATATTATATAAAAAGTTCTTTCATATATATATATATATATATATATATATATATATATATATATATATATATATATATATATATATATATATATATATATATATATATATATATATATATATATATATATATATATATATATATATATATATACTGACCTGAAACATTTTGGGTACATGTTTTCTGAGGTAAAACATGATAGTGGAATTAGAATTCAGATCGTTTTCATTTTCACTATTTGAACAAATATGAACCTGAAAATAAGAGTTTTTACTAAATTTCACAATTATTTCACTGTAATATGATAATTACTTGCAAAGTATAACAGGGTTCAACTCCAAAAGTTGAGCTTGAGGAAGAAAGAAGGAAATGAAAGGGAAGGGAAGGGAAGGAAAGAAGGGAAGGGAAAGAAAGAAAAAAAAAAAAAAAAAGTTACATTTTTTTTTTTTAACTTAACTTACATTTGAATATCCCATTGCATTAAGTGAAGTTGGTTCCACAGATTGGTCACATATAATTTTAGCCTTTTTATGGACAACTTCCCTTACTGGCTTTAAAATTCGAAGAAACCTTTCTTTGGAATTGTTGGCAGGTTCTGGAGTGGAGGCAAAGAGACGGTAAGAACCGTTTCTTCTATCGAACAACCCAAGGATTTCAACCTAAATCATACATAACATACTATCACTATAATCACAGCAGTTGCTAATAATAATAATTAATAATAATAATAAATAATATGGAACTGCTACTTTTATATTTATGTGGTTACTATCATAACACAAAAGTTAAAGTCAATTGATGTGTCTCAGTTAACTACAAGAGCTTTCAAAATTTTTTCCAGTAATCTTTAATGTCAACACATTTTGGGAAAATACAAACCTTAACAGCTTTCTTCGAGCCGTCAGCAGTAGTTGTTCCCAGACTAACAATACCTAACTCAACAGGACTCTCATCTATTCCGAAGTCGTAAATTTTATCATGAAGAATGACCGAACAAATACATTTCAAATGATGATAGGTTTTACTGATAATTTGTTTCTCCACCTTAAAAAAAAAACAAAAAAAAACTCGAAAATAAAAATTATAACACGATATTATAGACTTATATTAAATTCAATAAATCAAATACAAAAATGTATTCTTACCTTAACCCATGTTTCAACATTATTTATTGCTGTCTGACAAGACCAATGATAGATCAATTTTAAAATAGAAGTTGGAGGAATCTTGTCAATGGGTGTTGAGCCGAATATGGACCCACTATACACAGATATATACTTTCTACCACAACACTCACCGATCCATACATAACCCCCACTGCTGGTTAGTACCATTGGATCATTGAACATTCCCAACTGCAATATAAGACAAAAAGGTTTTAAAAAATAAGTAGAAAAAATACTTTAAAAAAACATGAAAAAATTGAAATTTTTATTAAAATTAAAAAATATAAAACAAATCCTACAAGTAACATTTGATTATTTTATGCATGGTCATTATCTTATATACGAATTCAATCCAAAAATAAATCAAGACATGTTAAGGTCTAATGATGACTGGATCATTATTATTATTATTTTTATTAAGGGTTCATAGGACAAATTAGTCACCCCAGAAACCCTTTTCAGTTAAAAAATAAAAAGAAACAAAGATGTTAATATATTTTATTTAGCCGAATAAAAGTTTTTTGATAAAATGATGATTTTTTTTTAAAAGAAAATTAAGACCTCATGGTCATTGCCTATTGGAGAAGGGAAATTTTCAAGTAAATTTCTTTCTTGGAAAAACTGAATTAATTACAATTGAAACTCTTAATAAAACCATTAGAAGAAAAAAAAAACAAAATGAATGTACTGTAACTGATACGAAGAAGAAAAAAATTAAGATAAATTAATTTGTATTATAGTAAAAAGTGAGCACCAAGTGACGTTAATCCTCTCGAAATGTGGAAGAAGTAAATAAAAATATCCTAAAATGAGTCATCTTGCATAGTGTGGTCTAGTTTGCCCTCTCAGTATTGTTGGGGGTAAACGAATTTTATGCCCCCAAAATGAAAAAGTTTGAAAAAATGCAATACATTCTATGGGTGAAAATGCAGAGAAAGTCCTGGTTATAAAATATAACACCATTAATAAGATTTAAATATCAAAGAATCTGTTTTAACCACTCTATAAATAGGCAGAGATTGAATATAGTTGGTGGGCTACATGCTGAGTTGTGTCCTCGTCCCACATGCTAGTAATGCTTTCAAACACTATTAACGCTTTACATACACAATGTGTAAAGGTTACATATTGCAATACTAACTCTTCCTGAAGCTTAAATGTATACACAAGGACAAGAACAGCTGTTACCCAATCATTATCAGCTGTTAAACAGAAGAAAAAATGTCAGTATAAAATGATTCTCATCTCAAAAAGAGATGGGAATTGTTTCCAAACTATAATCTTATCAAGTAATAAACTAAATGACATTCTCCATTAAAATTGTTAACCTAGACGACATTCTCTATTAAAATTGCTATCAAGAAGGTTAAAGAAATAAAATGTTCAAAACTTATGAAATCGATTGCAGCTTCATATCAAATAAACAATTTCTTCCACATAGAAGGATGCTCTGCAAAATACCCAAATCCTTAAAAAAAAAAAAAAAAAAAAAAAAAAAAAAATTTTTCATGTTTTCGGAAGGAACAAATTTAATCAATACTTATATTGACAAACCTTTAACTTTGCTGGTTGCCGATTTGGAGTCTTGTGAACACTACATAATTGTTGAGATCGAATCAAACCTTGCTGTAGTAACCATTCAACAAATTCTGAAGGTGATCTCATCAAAACATTTTTGACTTTCATATCTATAAGGAAAAAAAAAATGTTTACAATCAAATGACTAATTTCAAACAATAATAAAATAATAAATAAATTAATAATAATTACAATAATAATAATAATACATACCAAGTTCTTTCCGTTTTGACGCATTAACATGAACAGTTGCCAGATTTCTTGGTCTGATGTTGATGTTAAGTAAAAGAAGATTGTTTGGCTTTGTAGCATTTTTACTTCCTTTATTTCCTGTAGATGCTGATCTGAATGTAGTTTTACCTGCGCTTCCGCCAGACTGTTTATATATATATATATATATATATATATATATATATATATATATATATATATATATATATATATATATATATATATATATATATATATATATATATATATATATATATATATATATATATATATATCCTAAAGGGAGTTTTAATGTTTATTATACTCATATTTGTAGTAATTTTGTCGCCTATACAAATTTGAAATAATTCCGACTTTGATTGTGTTGTAGTTCTTTTGTTTAGGGCTCTGCCCTTGAGAGGTGGTGATCTGTTAAAAAAACTTCCCAACCCTTCAACTTCCACCTCCCAATGACCTTATAGATAAAATTATGTACACATGAAAGTTTTACCTTCCGAGTTTCCTGCAATACTTCAATCTCATCATCTTCAACATTTTTCAGAGTCTGTGGTAATGATGTAGTTGTAGGCTTTCGCGCAGCTGAAAAAAAAAGATGATGAAGATAATAATAATAATAATAATGATAATAATTATAATTATGATGATAATTATTTTGCACAATTTCTTTAACACCTTCCTAACATTTTTATGAACTTTTTTTTTCAGAAGATTTTATTCTAGAAAATAAAATAATATTTTCCCTTTTGCAATAACACAACCTTTCGTCTACCCACGTTTAGAATTTTCAACGATAACATTTTTAACAACAAAGCTTAAATTTCAATATTATATAATTAAAAAAAAAACAATAATAAGATTGAAAATTATTATATAAAAATAACAGAAAATTAATGTGATATAGTGTGAAGTTCCAAATTAGGTTCAGGTTCTTTGGTAATCATTAATCATTACCGGAATATCAGTATAATTGATGTTGATATCTGGTCTAAGTTTCCTTGTGAGAAGGAACTCCGTCAGTGTTAAATCACAAACTTCATTCATGCAATGCAAAATTATAAGAAATTCACATTAATGCTGATAAGTGATTTTGTATGTTTAATATGCATATGCTGCTGTATATTATTTGGCCTGTACCTATCTACAGCGTAAGCTCTTGTAATGTATTCTCCATAAAACCAATACCTCTAATTATGTTAGTACACTCACTAGCAGTGGGTTTCATTGTGTGTACTAAAACAAGAAAATAATGACAAGTTTGAAACAGCTCCTTACTATGATGATTTCATTATTTTCACCTTTAAATGCCTCATTAAAATACTTTCTATTTGCCTCTTACCCATGTTATGTTTTACAACTCATTTTTTACATTAGAGTTTAGTGTGTCAATATCTTAATCTGATATTAATATCGCAGGGTCATATGCATATTGTGAATGCAAAGAATTGTCATCTTCAGTCATTGGTATATATTAAAAAATAGCAATCCCTAAATGGATACCTGAGGCAACCTTGGGAAATAGAAGCGAGAGAGAGAGTATGATACATCTTCTAAATGAAATTGTTACATAATAATAATAATAATAATTTTAAAATTTCAAAACACACACACAGATATACACCTAATTTACCTCGTAGAGCCTGAGTAATACTTTGCTGTTGCTGCTGCTGCTGTTGTTCTGTAGATACCTGGAAAAAAAATTATATTATATATATATATATTAGGGATGGAGTGAAGTATCGGTATCGGTATCGGCAAGTATCGGCATATTTTCCGATACCGGTATCGGTATCGGCCTTTTCAGTATCAGTATCGGTATCGGCAAAAAATTTGTATAGGAGTAAAGTATCGGTATCGGTAGTAGTATCGGCATATTTTCAGGTATCGGATTTCGGGTATCGGCTTCGGGGATTTTTTAGGCATCGGTATCGGTAAAAATTTTGGTATCGCTCCATCCCTAATATATATATATATATATATATATATATATATATATATATATATATATATATATATATATATATATATATATATATATATATATATATATATATATATATATATATATCTATATAATATATCTTGTGTTTGTTTGCATTTTTAAACAATAACAATATATAATAATAATAGGAAAAACTATGTTAAGTGTCTTTTAACTTCAACTTCAAAAATTAGTCAGTTAATTATATCTTTTTAATGTTAAACTTGCACTTGAAAAAAAGTCAAACAATTAATAATTAACATTAATTAATACAAGAAATTAATTAAGGAAGTAGCACACTTATGTGAGAGCATTAAGAGTTTACAGGTTACTTCTAGGATTTGTAAATGAAATTAACTTTCCCACAAAAAATAATTATATTTCGAAATAATCATATTTAACTTACCAAATTAATTTATACACATCATATTAAAAAAAAATGGAAAAAAGAGAACTTAGTTCTGATTATAGTTTTTATTAATTTTAAAAAAAGAAAAGAAAAAGAAATACTTACATTAATAATTAGTGATGGGACGGTTATGAATTTTTTTTACATTGACGATGATTATGGTAAATTTGACGATGAAATTGAAGTATATTTTAAAAATTTTATTTTAAATTTAAGAATTTTATAATAAGGAAGAATTAAATTGGTCTTTTCTATATTTAAATATGTAAATAAATGTTATTTTAATATATAGTATAATTCGGAGTGTCCCACTCTCTCTCTGCTCTGAATGGATATTAAAGTAGTGGTCAAAAGTTAAAAAAATTTACCAATAATAAACCTTGGTGATTGAGAATCTTGTTGACATCGTAAGTGTTGGAACTGATCGCCATTAGGATTAAGGTATGCCTACACACAATTTTTCCATGTTACGGAAGATAACTACAAACATATTGGCAGCCAAAGCATCAATTACCCTTCAAATGTCTTTGGGTTGCATAAGAATACGTGGTTTATCATGAAACAATTTATATTTCAGCATGCCCCATAAGAAATCTAGCAGGTAAGGTTAGAAGACCTTTGTGACCAAAACCCTTGGACCCTGACGTTGGGCGTGTGACAGTGGCGGCATCTTGCTGAAAATAGTCAGCACGGTGTTCCTCATCATCCAAATGACTTAAGAACTCATTGAAGATGTTCATATACAATATTATTTACTTATGACCAGTACTTTTATATTTATAAGCGCATATCTGTGGCTGAAAGTAAGTGGGACACCCTGTAGCATATTCAGTACATCGATTGTAAAAATTTTAATATGTGAGAACGTGGACAGACATGAAAAATTCTAGTACTTAAATTTAGGGTCTTTAAATTGTGATGCAGAAAAAATCGTTTCTTTAGTTTTTGGGGTAATTTGATGTTGTCTTGGAGTACCTATTTCGTCCCCACTACTAAACAATCTTTCACTCTCAATTGATGAAGGTGGAGCAGAGAGATGTTTATAAGTAATATATGCATATTAATCAGCCAAAAAATTGATGATGATGACGATTTAGAAAAAATATGTCGATGATGATTGTCCCATCACTATTAATAATGAATAATAATTAACACACATTACCAATGCATGATAAACATGCAAGTATCAAAGCCATCAGAATTAGTACTAGATATATATTAAACAATGTAAATATATATATATATATACAAAACCTTGAAAATACTTTTAAAAACAAGGTGTCAAAACTATGTACAATGATTAAACGCACTCACACATACATACACAGTGCAACATAAAACGAAACAAAGACTTACCTCAGGTTCATGAAATATCCTCGCGTTACCCGCTTTTCTTTTTTTATAATGACTATTATCATTTATGTTTCCTGAATCAATTAGAACATAATTAGTAAAAAAATAATTTAATTTCTCTTTCCATTTAAATTAAAAAAAATAAATAAATAAATAAATAAAAAAAAAATGGCATATCTAAAATTTTGACAACTCTTTGGGCCAATGAGAAATATAAAAAAATATTCTTACCATTTCTTGACAATATTCCACGCAAATGAGCAGTTGCCTGTTTAAAATAAATAAATAAAACACTGTATACCACATACTTTGAAAATAACATAATGCACTTATCATAGCATATCAATTTCACCTGAAGATTTAAAAAGCGAGGTATTACCTAAGCTAGGGTGACCACATCAAAACCATAAATACACATAAGCATATAAAAAAAACAAATGTGAAAAAAAAATATATATCTTACATTGTTTGCTGCAGACTCTACAGCTGACGAAATATTATGTATTGATCCTCCATTCACCAAGGGAGAACTTAAGTTAGCATTCTGTTTATAATAAAAAAAGTAAAGGTTAATATTTTATCTGAGGATGGACCAAGCACTGAGTCAAATACTGATATTATAAAGCCAAACAACGTTCCCATCAATAAAATTTAAAATTAAGCTAATTACATCATATATATATATATATATATATATATATATATATATATATATATATATATATATATATATATATATATATATATATATATATATATATATATATATATATATATATACCATAGGACAGGAAAACTAACCACCCTAAAAAGTAAGTTTTCATACGAAAAATTTTTTTTAGAAAAGAAACTATTAATATTCTCAATTTTGGATATTTTTGGTAGAATAGTCTTTATATTTCAATGTTTTTATAAAATAAATTTAATAAATAATACCTATAACAAAAAAATTTCCCCCTTTTTGGGTAGATTTTTTTTGCAAAAATACAAAAAATTTTCTAAAGTCTGAGTATATAAAATTTTTTACAGAGTTGGGTAAGATACAAACATTTCTTATTTAGAAAGATTTTTAGTATACTCAATCATTTTGCTGCTGTAAACTGGAAAAAACAATAATTTGACATTTTTCCCATGCACCGCAACAAAATGGTTGAATAATAATAATAATAATAATAATAATAATAATAATAATAATAATAATAATAATAATAATAATAATAAATCAGAGGTTGTACAACTGGGCAAGCTACAAATTTTTTATTTAGGAAAAAAATTTTTATATCCAACCATTTTGGAGCTGTGCATGAAGAAAACTGTTTAAAAAATTTCCCATGCAGATCAAAATCATTGGGTATATAAAAATTGTTCTAAATAAAAAATGTGTATCTCACCCAACTATACAACCTATTAAAATTTCATGAACTTTGCATTTGTAGCAAAAAAGTTACTACTGAATAGCCATTTTTAAATATTGTGCAGTGGTTAGTTTTCAACAAATGCTTCATTTTTCAATCACCTTCAATTTTCCAATAATTTTTAAAAAAAAGTAATTTACATATTTCCATATACTTTTTTTTATATATTAAAATATTTTGAAAGGTTCATATTTCTCATAAAAAAATTATAAACAGTTGTATCATATAATCCCAATTTTTCACAACTTCCGAAAGTTTGAAATTTTCAAAATTTTGGTTAGTTTTCACCCATATATATATATATATATATATATATATATATATATATATATATATATATATATATATATATATATATATATATATATATATATATATATATATATATATATATATATATATATATACTACCTGGGCAGCTCCTTGTAAAGCAGTTTGCAATAAATAAATATCTTCCAACTGTTTCTTTCTATGTAATATCTGGCAGTCTGATAGCTCATCATTTTTGCACTCAAGAACCAGTGAAATACCAGCAGTTTTTAATGATGATTTTGATGATGTACCTATATATATATATATATATATATATATATATATATATATATATATATATATATATATATATATATATATATATATATATATATATATATATTCTGTAATTGATTTACTTTATGGTAAGGGGTGTTATTAATCTAATACTCACACCTCACAAAAACAGACAATATTTACAACAGTAACCTCTTTCCAACATACAAAATTTACATTCTACTTTCCTAACAAAAAAAAACCATGGATCATTCCAGATGGATTGAGCTGATGAAGAATTTGCTATCAAAACTAGAATAGTCTAGAAAACAGAGGCCTTACTAAATTTCCCATGACAATTGAACTTGCTACAGTAGGTAGTGAATGCACCAAGTGACAGGTCTGGTGGCTAAAAATTTAGCATATATATATATATATATATATATATATATATATATATATATATATATATATATATTAGGGATGGAGTGAAGTATCGGTATCGGTAAGTATCGGCATATTTTTTCAGTATCGTGTCGGTATTGGCAAAATTTTTGAATAAGAATAAAGTATTGGTATCGGTAGTAGTAGTATCCCTAATAAATAAATAAATAAATAAATAAATAAATAAATAATATATATATATATATATATATATATATATATATATATATATATATATATATATATATATATATATATATATATATATATATATATATATATATATATATAAACACACCAATATCCACCATTTAACTACTACTTAAAAATAAGTGCTTCAGGACCTTTTAGAAGATCTCTACTGTAGCATAGGACAATTTTTATTCATAAAAACCTCACTGCCTAGTGGCAACCAGTCCTTTAATCCAACAATGCCATTTGTACCTTTGACTGTTCGGGCAAGAACTATATTCAGTCAGTCAAAAATACTTACAGTTTCTAAGAAATTTGTTTCAATTTTCATTCACTTCATAGGTACTAGCGGATTTGAGGAATTTTAAAAATTTATTAATATTCAAGTTGTCTGTCCAAGTGTCTCACTGAGATCTTGTAACTACCTATCATAATTCTATATATTTTGAGCAGTAATGACTTACCCCTAAAACAATTTAAAAAAAAAAAAAAAACTATGTAAAGAGTTCAATAATCTGTGATTGTCTTTGTTTGTTTCACACCAACCAAAAAAAATTATATATTATGACTACAAATAAGATTAAAGTTAAAAATATTACTCACCTTTAACCATATTATAATTTAGAATTACTTGATTTTAAGTGTGGCCTCATAAATATATATTAGAATATAAATTTTTTTTTAAAATGTTTTTAGTAAAACGCTAAATTTTATAATACTTATGGCTAAGTATCCTATAAAAAAAAATATAATATATATATATATATATATATATATATATATATATATATATATATATATATATATATATATATATATATATATATATATATATATATATATATATATATATATATATATATATATATATATATATATATATTGAAGGTCTACTGGTGATACACTTTCCTGTTTTCTGCTCTTAGGGATTATTTGGAGTCTTGTGTGGTGGTGCTTGACATTTCCAAGGCTTTTGAAAAGGTACATGTGCCACTATTCTCCAAGCTCCCTTCCATACTGGTACTCCCTTCCATACTGGTACTTCCTCAGGGTTCTGTTCTATCTCCAACTTTATTCTTACTTTTCATCAACGATTTTCTCATCTCCAATTCTACCTCTGTTCATTCTAATTCCAATGACTCAACTCTCCATTCTTCAGTCATTTCAAATGTGCTCCCTCATTTCCTTCTAGAATTGCTTCTCGTCGTTCGAGTCCATTCTTGCCGATCTGGATGTGATTTCCTGGTGGGGTCACCTTAACCTTGTGAAATTCAACTCAATAAAAACTCAAATACTTCACATCTCCCTCTCCAAATCACCTCCCAACTTTCCTATCCCCTATGACAGCTCTCCCATCTTACCTGTAAATAATATTAACATTCTTGATCTAAACAAACAAATAAACTTCCTTGGAAACCTCATATCCCAATAATTGCTAAGGTCGCTTCAAAGAAGCTGGGAATACTGTTCAGATTGCAGGATTTTTTTTCCTTCTGAACAGTTGCTTCAATTATATAAGGGTCTTATTCGCCCTTGTATGGAGTAGTTCTCATATTTGGGGAGGTTCCAGTTCCACCTTCTTTTGGACAGGATTGAGTCTAAGGATAAGATTAATAAACTGTCTGCTCCTTTCAAAATCACTTAATCCTCTGTCTCTGCAACCTGACATTGGTTCACTATCTCAATTCTATAGGTACTACAATGACAGGTTATTGAGAGAACTGACCTCACATTCCATCACCAATGCATCACCCTCGTAGCACAAGGGGAGCCATATGAATATGGTAAACCCCAGGCTTGTCCATTGTGGTGTCTCCTTTCCAGCCACTTCTGTTCTGTGAAACTCTCTTTCATCATCTGTTTTTCCTCCTTTACTTGATCTTCCTTTCTTTAAGGCCTCTGTCTGCACCCACCTAAGATTCGCATTAATCAGGGTTTGGTTTCTCTTATTTTTTTTTTCTGGCCCTCCTTGAAAAGGGTTTCACCCATGATAGGTGGTAATCTGTAAAACAATATATATATATATATATATATATATATATATATATATATATATATATATATATATATATATATATATATATATATATATATATATATATATATACGTATATATATATATATATATATATATATATATATATATATATATATATATATATATATATATATATATATATATATATATATATATATATATATATATATATATATATATATATATATATATATATAGGGACCGACCGGGGCTGGGGTCACCCAAATTTGGCCGGGGCCGGGGCCGGGGCCGGGGCCGGGGTTATGGCCGGGGTTTCCTAAAATTTGTAAAGAGGTCAAAAGCACTGAAATTTTAGGTTAAGAAAATTAGATATAAGGTTTATTTAATTGTAAGGAAGGAGTAGAATAGGCAATATTCACTTAAATTAATGATTATATGCATTTTCTCTAAAAAAAAATCAGAAAATTACAGTTTTGTATATTTAAAGTTTAAAAAAAGTACAAAAATTAAAAAAAAAAATTATTCTAATTCATAATAGTAATTTAACACGTTTACCTAAGTAAGACCCAAAGGTAAAGTTTGAAAAAATGTAAGATATAAAATTATCAATTTAACCTGTATTTATACATATCATTGTTATTTTATTGCTATGTATCAAACTTGTGTCATTTAGCTGCATTATTTAAAAAAAATTATTTTGTTCATACTTTCAGTCAATATGGCTAAAAGATCAGCTTCTGCAGTATTTGAATACTTTACAATGTTTCAGGATAGGCTCGAAATAGCTAAATGTAACATCTGCAGTCAGAAAATTAGAAGAGAACCTCTGGGTGCTACAAGTAAAAAAAATTTCAACCAAATCTTTTTGGAGTATCTAAAATCAAAACACAAAGATGAACATTCACTAGCAGAAAAGGAGCGGTCAAAAGAAACAGAAAAGAAAAAAATCTTAATTTTCTTATATTTTGTTTGAAAATTTTTTTTATTATTTGACTGATTGAGCTGAAATTTTCAAAGTATGTGAATTTTTTCACAAAGTTCTGAGTTGATTTCGAGCATTTTTTTTTTGAGTCTATAAAGGTTTGAAACTTATTTGGACCCAAAGTTGAAAAAAATGAATAACTGGGTCAAACCACTGGTCCACATGAGCTGAAAATTTAACTGAATACCTTTGCCCCAATTTCTTGCATTGGTGGGAATAGATTTTTTGATATCACGTCTAGAAAAAAGTTATAAGCACTTGAAAAAAAAATTTGCAAAAATCGTACCCTTCTGGAGGAAAAAATTATTTAAAAAAAAAACGCTACCTACTATTTTTTTTATTTGTGAATATTGTTTAAAAGAGGAACAGGGCAACAATTTTTATTTGGTGCATTTTTAAATGTCCTTTGTTTGAAGCGAGATATAGCCTCTCAAACTTTGGGAATTTTTGAAATTTGGCCAAAAATGAACCTTTTTGAAGGCTATATCTCAAAACCAACGAATCTCATCGAATAAAGTACATAGAGGAATTTGTAGCCCCACCCCTCCTCTATACACACCAAAAATAGGAAATGTTATAGTTGTATTTTTTTTAAAAAGATTTTGTCTGAAAAGGTGGATTTTTTTAGTTCAAAAAATTTTTTTTTTCTATAGTTGGTCAGTTTTTGGCTTATAACATTTTTTCTATAACTCTGGGAACAAAAGTCTATTAGAGACTTTTGTATCCCATTTAATTTTGAATAAATAGTCCAACTTTCAGCTCATTCTAAAAAGTGGTTTGGCACCGCCATTCTATTGAAAAAGGGTAAAATTTCCAAAAAAAAAAAAAAAAAAAAAAAAACTTTTAACTGTAATAGACGCTAGAAATGGACTTTTCTTACCAGTAAAAAATCTATATACACTGAAAGTTTCAGCAGAATCGGCTGAAAATTTAAAAAAAAAAAACTTTTTTGTTTAATTTGCCATTTTAACCCCGGCCGGCAACCCCGGTTTTCCCTGATTTTTAGCCGGGGCCGGGGTCAGTAAAAATGGCCGGGGTTGGCCGGGGCCGGGGCCCCGGTCGGTTCCTATATATATATATATATATATATATATATATATATATATATATATATATATATATATATATATATATATATATATATATATATATATATATATATATATATATATATATATATATATATATATATATATATATATATATATATATATATATATATATATATATATATATATATATATATATATATATATATATATATATATATATATATATATATATATATATATATATATATATATATATATATATATATATATATATATATATATATATATATATATAATTTCCTGCATACTTTATTAATTGTTGGTATTTGTGAAGGCTTTGTCTCAACTTTTTAAATCTTGATTAAAACCAAGAACTTATATTTATCGTTCTGACTTCAAAATACACAAATTTTAAAATTTAAATTTTTTTTAATAAAATTTTAAATTTTTATAAGTAAACTATTATTACAAAGAGATCTTCCATTTTTTATCAATAGATATCAAAATCAATTTTTTTTATTTTTTATACTGTATGTCAATATCTGAATCAAAATCAATTTTTTTTATTTTTTATACTGTATGTCAATATCTGAATCAAAATCAATATCAGTTTGAGAAAAAAAGTACAAACTCCCCAACACTCTAATTTTCTGGCTGTATTTCAATATTTTATTTCTACTCTGTAGAAATTTTAAAAATGTGTAAATGCTTTATATAAACCCTAAATAACCATGAAATACTAAATACTCAAAAATATAAGATGAAAAGTTAATATTTGTACTCCAATTTTATATATTGACTGCCCTAAAGTTTCAATGGTATAGTTAAATGTAAGGTTACCGAGCTTAAGTATGAAGTATATAAATACTTTTAACAATTTCAGAGCTAAATTTTTATTCTGTTTTACCCATATTTAGTGGGAAGAAATCAAAATATTTCTTCACCACTACTCAAGGACTATGAGCCTCAGAGACATATATTCATCAACCATACATTTTATATTCTAATATTTATTTTTACTCAAGTGAAAATAAAAATAAAAATTTAGCTACAAAAGTTTTTAAAATAATCTATATACCTTACACCAATCTCAGATAGCAACCTTACATTTGTTTATATCAAAATTCAAAACTATACGATCATCAATCAGTCTTTAAAACTGGAGTACAAATATTATATATTTTTCATTATTTTACCATTTATCCTTTTATTTTATAAGTAAATTTAGTAGTCCTCATTTCTTTAAGATCTGAATAATATATTTACAAATATTTTACCCTTATAATTTCAACAGAGCATAAATTAAACATGCTTCAGTACAACTATAAAATTACCCAACACCATTTCTAAGCCCAGCCTATGATTAGTTTATTAGAATGCATTGTGTAGGAAATGCTTCAGTAACTACAAAATGCAAGCAAATAGCTTTATACTATATAATTATTGACATGGGTAGTGATAATGCTTAAGGTTCAGCACAGTGTTACAAGTATAACCCAAGTTTATTCACCACATACAAAAATCACCTTAGCCTTATATGCTCGTGATGGCATAAAATGTGCCATCAAAACATAAATAATAATTAAAATATAGTGTATAAGTACATGTTGGCTCACTAATGCGTATACAATAAACTCGGTGTACAATTATATAATTCAGCACACATAAAGCGGTCAAATATTGGGTAATTTATAACATTTTTTAAAACTAACGCTCAAAAAACGTAACCTGCCGCCAGATTCACAGAGAAAAAATCTACGAACACATTGGTTGGCCGTAAAATAAGAAAAAAGTAAAGAAAACGAGTTTTGCAAGGTAAGGAAGAAGATTCTACAAAAAAAATTAAAATTTCAGTATTTAACAGTTTTATCATAAAGAAATCTACAAAATAAATATTTATTCAATAAAAATTTTATTCCGCATAGTATTCAAATGCAAGTTGTTGAATTTAAGAACTGCTCTAAGGTATACTTTGCCCTGCGGATGCTTGGAATTTGGAAGGAAAAGTCCTCGTGACGTAGACAGCGGAATGTTATAGTACGCATAGTGACCACTGGGTGTCGCATAAACTAATCGATCACACCGCTATCACCACTACCACCAAGAGAGTAGATATACCGAATAACAGACCGATACCACCAT